>ML789262.1:543285-576868 GCA_009831015.1 Picea engelmannii
TATTGCAATAGTAATGTTATTAATTGAAATATTAATGCTCGTTGAATTGCAAGGTTGAGTAATTGTTAATGGCAATGTTATTGAGGATGTTAAGTTGCAATGTTAACACTGGTTTAATGAATGTTCGTGACGATGTTTAGATCACAATGTTAGTATCAGCTTAATTTGAAATGTTTATAATGATGTCGAATTACAATGTCAATAATTGTTTAATTGAAAGGTCCGTGATGGGGTTTAAATCGTAAGGTTATGAATCTTTTAAATTGAATGTTAGCGATAATATTGTTTTAAGTGGTAAAATTGTCGATGATGGTTAAATCGCCATGATTAGATTAATATTTGTTATTTGCAAGGAGTACGCTTGATGTCGGCAATGTTTTATTGTTAAATTGGATGCAATGATAACAATTGTTAAATAGTAGCATTAATATGGGTTAGAGCCGCAATTTAATATTTGCTTAATGGCAACGGTGCTGCTTGTTCAAGTGGCATTATTAATGATTGTTTTATTGCCTTGGAATTATTCGTTTAAATTGCAATAATCAGGTTGTTTAAATTTGCCAGGGCAATGATGATGTTGAAAACTAATAATTGTTTAATTGCCATGATGAGTATGATACGGTTGTTTTAATCGCCAGGGAATTGACGATGGTTGATTCGCAATTTTAATGGTTGTTTGCTCTGATATTACTTGTTGATTGCAACAATAAGAGTCATTTAATTTGCAAGGTCACTGATGATTGGGTGAGTCGCAATGTTAATATTGCTAATCGCACTGTTCGGGATGATGTCTAAGACTGCTAGGTTTTTATTCGTAAAATTGAAGCGTTAACGATAAGGTCTCCGTAGACTAATAATAATAAATGGAACAATTGGTCTTGATTGATGTATTTGGGTCTCATTAGTGGTTGGTCGAATTGAGTCCTCCTGACTTGCGTAGAGGTCATGATTGTCCTTGATTTGTAGTACCTGGTGGTATTGTAGTGCGTAGTATGTTCATGTTGGGCGGGATATAGAAACCTCTTGTAGCCTAGTATTTATGTCTGTATGTAAATCCGGTGGAAGGAATCCAGTGCCGTATCAAGAGTCTCGGGCTGTTTAAAGGCACAGTTCCACTCTTGCGACACACTCTGAGCCGTATCAGTAGTCTCAGGCTGTTTAAAGGCACAGTTCCACTACTGCGACTCTACTGTTGGATTCCTTCATTCTATGACATTACCGTGCCTAACCCCTGGTGTCTGTTTCTGCTTACAGCTGCTAGTTGCCTGCCTCATGTCCAGGGGCGTTTGTTTCTTGTTGTCACTGTGATATGTCAGGTCGTCTTGAATGTGTTCGTCTTATTTGCGTCCTATTGGTTCGAGTGTTGACGCAGAGTCGAGGGGGTTGTTTCTTCTACACGCGCTCACACACTTTAACAAAAAAAAAAAAAAGAGAATTGCACCGGTTGACAGAGTAGTTGTCCTTATCTAGGAGGGTTCTTACACCAAAGAGGGATAAAACCACATAATGTATTTTCTTATATGTATTGAAGAATTACATTCATTGGAAGCACCAACTTCCTTTGTTTTCCAGTTGCAGCTGGAAGGAGGCTCCAACCCCCTTGTTTCTTAGGCTACAACCTGAAGTAATATCCAAATCCCATATTCTCTCGGTACAAACAGAAGGAGGGTACAACCCCCTATGTTCTTCGGATACAACCAGAAGGTGGCTAAAACCACCTATCCTTGCTCCATCCAACCGCCCTGAAGTAGAAGTAGAATGATGGAACCATTGTCACACTATCACTGTGAAATATACTATTGTAAACCTGTACCAATAAAACTTAACCATGCATCAACCTATACCTCAACCTGTATTAAACCTGTACCATAAACAAGCACATCAACCATGCACCAATCTGTACCAAAAAACCTGTAATCAACCTGTACCATAAACAAGTGAATCCAACCATGTACCAAGTATGTACCAATCATGTTTCAACTACTCATAAACTCTGAATCATCAATATATACCAACATGATCAATTATACACCTCATGTATGTGCTAACTCATCAACTACTTGTCTCAACCATGTACCCAACATGTACTTTAACCAAAATCCATCATCAATTTCATCATCCAAATATGATTTCTAACTCTGTAATAGACCTAGTGTATATGATCACATACCTGCAAACATTCCTTAACTTTAACAAAAAGAGACTAGCATTTTCATCAAACTTTTCTTTAGTCTCACATGACTAGTTTTGGATTAGCCAACAACCCTAACTTCAAATAACCATAACTATGTACCTGTAATGAACACATATATGAAATTGATACAAAATTTTCTTCAGTGTGTTTAATGAAATTCCTCCAGGTGTCACTACTTGTAACCTCTCAAAAAAGGAGTTATAGAAAAAATGACAGACCTTCTTGAATTCTGGTTTTTTCTAGAGAGAGACCTTGTAGAGTGTGCTCCACACATAATACTTATTCAATCGATCTGAAACTATTACAAAGAATACTAAAGATTGTACTCTAACCAAATCATTTTTTCTTACGTAATTTGGATCCGTTATGAAGAAGTTATGACCTTTTGACCTGAAACACTTGTTTTAGACTAGTTTCAGGACTAGCTACAAACCCTTTTTTCCATGGAGTGTAACTCAAAAAATACAAAGCTCCAAAAAATCAATTGTTTACCACATATAAGTCGATATGTTTCCTCAATGTCCTATAAGTTTCACCATGTGAATCATTATAGAAAAAAATTTATAGTGAAAATGGTGAGATGACTTGTAAATAGCATACCTTAGAAAGCGTCATCACAAGAATTTATCCTCCTTTGAATTACGGCCTTCTTTTCTTCACCTTCCCTCTGAAATTTGGCTTATACATGCTTTGGTTACCTGAGTCACATATAGATATTCAATATTCTCAAGTGTGATGTAAAATTATAGAGCCTTGCCTCTTATTTATACTCTCCATCTTCTAGGTCACTTAACCCATTTCTAGGTCACTTAACCTATTTCTAGGTCTCTTACCCAATTTTTAGGTCACTTAACCTATTTCTAGGTCACTTAACACATTTATATGTTACTTAATCTATTTTCCTCATTTTTAGGGTAAACCACTTTCCATAGTTAGAAAGTTCTCCATTACTTTATGATTTAAATATTCCTCCTTGACTTTGGCACGTCACTTTATCATTTAAATAATCTTCTTTGATTTTTCCACTTCACTTTATTATTTAAATAATCCTTCTTGACTTTGTCACTTTACTTTATGATTTAAATAATAATTTCTTCTTTGCAAGCTCTTTGAATTCTTTGACCTTTTGGGGCTTCAAGCCAACATATGAGGGTATTCCAACTTCGTAAGGCCATAACTCTCAACCCGTGAGAAGTTATGTGGCATTCCACATAACACAAGAAATGGCATGAGATGTACTATCCATATAGAATAGTATTACCTTCAAATATATTAAAAATCATACCATTATACATGAAACAAACTTTAGTCCATTACCCAAACCTTTGTGCTACTAGAATTCGCTATCTGACTTTCTTCAAGGGTTGACATCAATGACAACCAACATTAATTAACAATTATATTCTCCATAATAAAAACATATAATTTATAAAACATAAAAAATGATTCATAACTTCATGTAAGATCATATTTAAGTTCAATGCTGATTTCTAGTTATCATACAAACCTCATATGGATAAAAAATATATAAAATGTTTCATACACTTATTCAGATTGACTCATGGATTCTTAAATACCATCAATGTCTACATTGTCTTCAGATAAATGATTGGATTAAGATGTAGATGATCCATACTCTTATCTATTGTCGATGAATGCACCATCTAATTCTACATGCATGCCCAACATTTCGGATGTCAAAATCCTTTTAGATCTACGACTATGTTCAATAGACTCCCATCTTGCATTTATTTCTTCTGGAAACAACCTCTTGATAATCTATATTGTATTGGAGAGAAGAGTTCCTCTATTTTTCAAATTGAAGTCATAAACAAGTATGTCAACATCATCTAATTTTAATAGGTTAGTGTGACGACGAGTTGTATTTGACCCTTTATTTTTCTATTTCTATTGACATGTTTCTCAACCACCATCTCTGGCTTGTACACACCATTGAAAGGGTGTGTACTTGCTGCATACCAATGCACTTCAATTGCAATAACATATCGTTTTATTTTTCAATGTTTATAACCTTTGCAATCCAAAATAGATAACCATGTGGATCTTCAGTCGATACGACTGCAATCATGCTACCTTCCTTAATATATTATATTAAACCCCTGTAAAGGTTTTCCATGGCTTCACATTGTGCACGTGACCTTTGTGAACCAATATACATTTCTCTTTCTTATGCTTCTGTAAACTCAATAGAACTTTGAGATTCTTGTTGTTCAACAATGTTTGTTTCTTCAGATTCATTTGGCATATTTTGTGGCTAATGAAATGGAGTCTTCAAGAATCTATATTCATTTGCTGATCTTGAAAATATGTCACTTTGACTATTGAAAAAGGACTCCCACCAATCATAATCAACAAATCAAAGTACTCATATGTATCCTTAATGGACTTTTTTATTTCTTTCAGGCATTCTGAATAATCTACATCTCTATTATGCCTACGTGTGTTATGGATTTCAACAACTTATTGTAAAAATAATAATTTTTATGCAAATATTGGACAATCTGGAATGAACTTCAAAAATGTTAAACTTGATGAAGGCTCCCATTATGTAGTAGTTTAATATTTCTTTCCCCATATAAGTGTTTTCCCATCAACGTTTTTGAAACAAAATAGATGTTGGAAGATAATGTCATTAAGTTTCTCAATACATTTTACTTCACGATTTGATCCCTGAATAAATCTTCACATGTCAACAATTTATTCGAATATATGAAAAACAAGCTATGGAATGTATGTTTTTTTAATACATTCAATCAATGATGGTAGGCTTCCAACATTTTTCCTCTTCAATGTTACTGAAAAAAAACTAAACATTTGATCAATATGATCATGAGTGTCTCCAACAATAAGGAAAAAAAAAATTCAACTTTTGAAAGATTCCCAGTTCAACAAGCATTCTTAGATATCCAAACACAATTTCATTGTTATTTTCATGACTAGTGTTGTCCAATTGCAGATAGAGAACTTGAGGAAGATTTCCAGAGCAATGAGTGAGCACATTATGAATTATGGTGATGGTCATATTTTCATCATTATGAATATTTGGATCTCTGAAGTAAAGCATTGGACACATTTTTCGATTGAAAACCATACAACCAACCAAGTGAAACTAAATGAAATTCTCTTCTTAGAAATTTTTTGGTGTATAGAAAAAATGTGGTAGAAGTGTTTTCTTCTGGTCCATGCCATTGATTCTCATATCTAAATATTTGTTTGAAGCATCATAAAAACTCTTCTGATGCTTGTACAACTTTTTCCTTTCACTTGATTGTTGATTATAGTGTTCTTGAATTGCTTTGGTTACGGAATCTACACATGACATAAAATGAAAATATTGATCATATGTATTCATAGTTGATAACTATCCAATTTAAAAAAAAAAGAAAAAAGAAGTAGTAAATACACACCTCTTTCTGCCCCTTTATATTTATCTCTTCTTGATTTAAGAGTAGCACATATACTGCAAATCCCCATCCTTTACTTCTAAGGAATACAAACATTGTTGAATTGTTTCTTCCATATTCTTATAAAATATGAATATGTAATAAAATTATCATTTCCTTCTGTTGGATCATGTTGTCATTGATGCCAATGGTTTGATTTATTTATGTCATTTATTGATATCAAGTGATTTATTGATGTCAAAGGATTGATTGATTAATGATTGATGTAATGTATATGTATTGTCCTTGATTAGAATGATAGATGTCAAGTGGAAACCAATCGTTGAAGATGGATCAATGAGTTGTCATTGATACATGATGAAGATAGATTCTTTGATATATTATGCATAGCTTGATGACTCATTAATTGTCTTGTCATGATTAATAATAAGTACAAATGGATGAAATCCAAAGTGGTCCCCTTATGGTGAAAGCTCTCATGGGAAGATGCTTTGTGAATTGAGTTATCCTAGAAGAATGGTTGGAGGATCCACGCTTGTATGTGGAATAATGAGATTAATATCAATGAAGTTGTTGGTGAAACTATCCTAGATGGATAGTGTTTGTCATGCCAATTCTGGTGGTATGTGGAATATCACATAACTCCTCACGCTTTGAGAGTTAGGACCTTACAAAGTTGGAGGACCCCCATATGAAGGCTTGAAGCCCCTAACGTCAAAGAAGTCAAAGTGACCTAAAAGAAGAAATGATTATTTAAATAATAAAGAGAAGTGACAAAATCAAGAAAGAATATTTAAATGATAAAGTATTGGAGAACTTTCTATTTATGGAAAGTGGTTAACCCTAAAATAAGGAAAATAGGTTAAGTAACCTAGAAATGGGTTAAGTGACCTATAAATGGGTTAAGTGACCTAGAGGATGAAAGTATAAATAAGATAGCTATGGACTCTTGCAGACATCCTTTTTTTGGATCAATGGAGAGCTTCTTGTGAGAATATATTTTGGAGTATTGATGGAGAGCTTCTTGTGAGAGCATCTTTGGTGTGGATCTCTTGAGCATGATTGAAGATCTATTTTGAGAAAGAGAGTGTGAGGAGGATCTCATGGATGCATCAAAGTTTCAGAAATGTCGGAGATCTTGACGAAAAAACCCTTGGAGCTTCAGAAACCCTAGTTTATGAGGTGTATGCGGGCTGTAATGGGCTAGGGCACATACATACATAGGTTGTATGAGGACAGGGCTCATAAAGTGGATAAATTCATGAAGATTTGTGTTTGAGCTGATGACTAGTTGTTGAAGACTGTGGTAGGTTCTATATCTGCATTCTATGGGCTCAGATCTATAACTGAGACACTGATATGGTTGCATTATTTTCTTGATGGATAGTATTGTTTGTTGTGAATGATTAGGGAATTATTGGTATGATTGTTGTGATATGATTTATGATGGTTGATGGAGTGAGAAATACTCTTGTTATTCATTGGTGACATGATTGCTATGGGATACTAGTTGTTTATACATGATTGAGATAACATTCATATTGATTGGTTGTGGAGCATAAGTAAGCTATTGGAGAGATTGTATGCGATGTGACTGGATGGTGGTTAGATTCCACAACAAGACACAACAAATAAAAATAAATTGGTTGCAGAGGATATGAGTTGGTCTTGAAGGACAAACCCTAAGAATATCACAAGGTATACACAAGTTGTTGTATACACTAGCCGCATGCATACGTGGGTTGTAGTGAGCTAGGGTGCATACACACACAGGATGCACTACAGACATGTCATGTACCTATTGATAGATTGATATATGTTGAGGATTGTTGCCTCATCTCATTTGATGCTAAGAATGTAAGTTGAGCCTTTCATATAGAGTTGGTGCTCTTGTAGAGTTGTACTCTATTGAATTGTTGCTGAAAAACACCTGGATTGTTGTCTATAATAAAAAGAAAAATCGTACATACATATTGTGTTCTTTGTGTTCCTTGTGGTGATTACTTGTTGATGATATATTGTTGATACATGTTGTTGATATGTGTTCACATCTAACTGGTTATAAATGACAACAATGGATAATGAGTAAATGTTGAATGTTAACTAAGGAGCTTTGTGTAAGAGGGAAGTTTTGAAAAAAGATCCCCACACTCATTCACCCCCCCCCCTCTAAGTGTGGTAGGTGTGTCCAACAATTGGTATCAGAGTGGGCCTTCACCACAAGCTTTAACAAGCTTGAAGGACATCCATAGACACACAAATGTATGATGAAGTTCCAATCCTTGATGAGGAAAAATATTCTACTTGGAGAATAGAGATGAGAATACATTTGAAGGAAATAGCAATAGCTATTTGGAAGGCAACCATTTGTGGATCAGTTTCATTGAAGAACAAGTCAAAGTTTGCATCTCAAAGGGAAGGAAAGAATAATGATGTATTGGCTCTCAAGACCATTCTTAGTGGACTCTCAAGCCCTATAAAGGAGAGCATGCGACAATGCACTTCCGCCAAGGATCTATGGCTAAAGCTAGAGGAGACATACCAAAGCAGGAAGGAGAAGGAAGATATTGAAGATCACTCCATCAAGATCATTAAAGGTAAATAATCTCCAAAAAAACTTGATTGTATTATTTCTAAATGTGATCTTGAAAACATTTCAAGTGAAGATAAAGAATCAAGTGATGATAAAACAAAGGAAGATCTTGAACACATTTCAAATGAAGGCAAACAAATTATGTGTTGATGTTGGCAAAAAGGAATATTGTGAAGATATTTCAAATGAAGGTAAAGAACCCTAAAAAACCCTTGATTGCAATGACAATGATGAATTTTTCTCTACAAGTGAAGAAGAAGATCTAGAAATAGTTTTTGTAAAGTTTGATGTTGATTATCCCATGAAAAGAATAGAAGAAAATCTATTAAAACTTCAAAAGGAAGTTGAAGAGGGTTTATATAGGTATATAAGTGATAATTATTATATAGACTATAACTGTCTTTCAGATAACATTAAGAAGTTTCTTAGTAGGAGTCTAAGGAACATCTTGAAACTAAAGGAAATGATCGAGGAACAAGAAGAGAGAAATAAGACCAAATTAGAAGAAAAGGAAGAAGAGATCACAATACTAAAGAATGTAGATGATGATATTAGCAAAAGTTTTGAAATCATTGTCCATCTCAAGACCCAAATTGAATAAGCAAAAAGAATAGAGGAACTATTGAAGAATAAAATAAATGAAAAGGAAGAGTCATGTTGTAAGTTAGAAGATGAAATTGTTGACCTTAGCAAGAAGGTAGAAAAGTCAAACAAATTCTTGAATAGCTCACGAATCTTGGATGAGATAGTGGAAAGTCAAAGATCACCATGTGATAAATCAGGTCTTGGATACAAAGAAGAATATACACATGTTGAAGTAAGCACCTCAAAGAAGCATGAGGTAAGTCCATCAAAGAAGGAAGACAATGTTGCAAAACAACCATCTACACAAGGAAAAGAAAATTTCAAAAGAACAAAGAAAGTTTGACATCAAGAAGCTATTCTTGGGACACCAAAGCAAAGGTATGAAAGTGTTTTTCATGGGCATTGTTATTCATGTAATGGATATGGTCACAAATATTTTGAATGTAGATTTATGAAAGGAGATATAATGGAATATTTTATAACACCATAAGGTGTTGGATATGTGATCAATTAGAACACATTCCTGTTCATTGTAACACCATTAGATGCTACAGTTGTAGTGGATTTGGCCACAAATCCCAACAGTGATGGAGCACAAGAAGAAAGTCCATGATGAGGAATTCAAATAGCATGGCTAGAAGAAGGAATGAACTTAGAAAGGGAAACACATTTGAAAAGATGGATGCTCAGAGCTCAAGTTTTGAGGAGCAGGGACATCTAAAGAAGTTGGTGAAGAAGACAGAGAAGCCATAATAGAATGAAAGACTGAAGGGAATCTCAAGTAAGTCATCTAATAAAGAATACACAAGTGACAGTGGTATCAGTAGCATACATATGCAGGCTGACCTTGTATAGGTCACATACATACACGAGATATGGTGCAACAGACCACGCATATGTGGTAAAGCCTTGGGAAAAAGTCAATGCATATGAGTTGCATCTTGATCTGATGGTATAACTATGTGTTACAGGGTTTGACATTGTTTATTGCATGTTCTTACATTGTTTCCTGCAGGTTTTCATGGTTCTATGTTATATCATGTAAGGTGATGATGTAAAATAAATATTGGGTATAAGGCACTAACCCATGATGTATGTTATGGCACAAGTTTGATGCATGGACAGGTCCAAGGATCGTCATATGGTAGCACATTGTTCGTCTTGTAGAGAAGATAGGGGGAGACATACCCATAGGGGGAGTCATTCTTCATATGTTTCTAGGAGGAAATTCTTATCAAATACATACCTAGAAAAGAGCTCTCTACTTGAGTAAAGAGTACAAAGGCATAATTCCAGGGGGAGCGATGGTCATAGAGTGAGCATAAGCATTGTATTTTCATCATTACATTAGATTGATATCCCTTGTTCAAAAGGGAAGATATTATACAACAACGACAAGATGGGGGAAGCAACCCCAAGAGGAGAATGGCCCTTTTCCATTGATGTCAAAGGGAGAGAGTTAATCACATTGACATGATTGATGTTTATTGATGTAGATCATGCCTCATCTACATGTTCACATCAATAATTGGTAATTGGTGTTGACATCAATGTTTGGTATTGCCATCAATGCAAAAGGGGGAGATTGTTGGATCATGATATCATTGATGCCAATGGTTTGATTGATTGATGTCAAAGGATTGATTTATTAATGATTGATGTAATGTATATTTATTTTCCTTGATTAGAATGATAGATGTCAAGTGGAAACCAATCATTGAAGATGGATCAATGAGTTGGCATTGATACATGATGAAGATAGATTCTTTGATATATTATGCATAGCTTGATGACTCATTAATTGTCTTTTCATTATTAATAATAAGTACAACTGGATGAACTCCAAAGTGGTCCCCTTATGGTGAGAGCCCGCATGGGAAGATGCTTTGTGGATTGAGTTATCCTAGAAGAATGGTTGGAGGATACTACTTGTATGTGGAATAACGAGATGAAGATCAATGAAGTTGTTGGTGAAACTATCCTAGATGGATAGTGCTTGTCATGCCAATTCCGGTGGTATGTGGAATGTCACATAAATCCTCATGGTTTGAGAGTTATGACCTTACGAAGTTGGAGGACCCCCATTTGAAGGCTTGAAGCCCCCAAGGTCAAAGAAGTCAAAGTGACCTAAAAGAAGAAATGATTAGTTAAATAATAAAGAGAAGTGACAAAATCAAGAAAGAATATTTAAATGATAAAGTATTGGAGACCTTTCTATTTATGGAAAGTGGTTAACCCTAAAATAAGGAAAATAGGTTAAGTAACCTGGAAATGGGTTAAGTGACTTAGAAATGGGTTAAGTGACCTAGAGGATGAAAGTATAAATAAGATAGCTATGGACTCTTGCAAATACCATTTTTGTGGATCAATGGAGAGCTTCTTGTGAGAACATCTTTTGGAGTATTGATGGAGAGCTTCTTGTAAGAGCATGTTTGGTGTGGATCTCTTGAGCATGATTGAAGATCTATTCTGAGAAAGAGAGCATGAGGAGGATCTCATGGATGCATCAAAATTTTGGAAATGTCAGATATCTTGATGAAAAAATTCTCAGATCTTTAGAAACCCTAGTTTTTTAGGTGTACACGGGTTGTAATGGGCCAGGGCACGTACATACGTGGGCTATATGAGGACATGGCATGTACACTAGATAAAATCATGAATATTTGTGTTTGAGCTGATGACTGGTTGTTGAAGACTGTGGCACATTCCAAATCTGCATTCTATGGGCTCAAATCTATAACTGAGACATTGGTATGGTTGCATTATTGTCTTGATGGATAGTATTGTTTGTTGTGAATGCTTAGGGAATTCTTGGTATGGTTGTTGTGATATGATTTATGTTGGTTGATGGAGTGAGCAATACTCTTGTGATTCAGTGGTGACATGATTGCTACGGGATACTAGTTGTTTATACATGATTGAAATAACATTCATATTGATTGGTTGTGGAGCATAAGTAAGCTATTGGAGAGCTTGGATGCATTGTGACTGACTGGTGGTTATATTGGATAGTAAGACACAGAAAAGAAAGGCGAATTGGTTGTAGAGGATCTACGTTGTTCTTGAAGGACAAACCCTAAGAAGCTCAAAAGGTATATGCAAGTTTTTGTATACACTGGCCACGTGCATAGGTGGGCTGTAGTGAGCCACGGTATGTACACACGAGGGTTGCACTACTGACAGGTCACGTACCTATTGACAGATTGATATCTGTTGAGAATTGTTTCCTCATCTCGGTTGATGCTGAGAATGTAAGTTGAGTCTTTCATATAGAGATGGTGTTATTGTAGAGTTGTACTCTATTCAGTTGTTGCTGAAAACCCCCCAGATTTTTGTCTATAATAAAGAGAAAAATTGTACATACATCTTGTGTTCTTTGTGTTCCTTGTGGTGATGACTTGTTGATGATATATTGATGATATATGTTCACATCTAACTGGTTATAAATGACAACATTGGGTAATGAGTAAATGTTGAATGTTAACTAAGGAGTTTTGTGTAAGAGGGAAGTTTTGAAAAAATATCCCCACACTCATTTACCCCCCCCCCACTCTAAGTTTGGTAGGTGTTTCCAACACCTTCAACACCTTCAACATATCATTTGTATAATTTCTAGATTTCCCTCCTTGAGAAATTATCTGGAATATATATTGTGTCTATATCTGGCATACACTCTCCATGTTTGGAAAATAAATCATGCATCCATGACAATGTATTGTTTTTCAATGTCTGACTCTCTCTTACATGATGTACCTTTGAATAAAATGAATGATATTTTTCCAATCTTGTCTGGATTCTTGATAGACAAAGATTACCAATTGAGTGAATTGTTTTGAAATCCTTTCTAGAATGTAAAATATTCCCAATGCAATAATCATATCCTGCCTTGGTGGATATCATGCACCCCATCAAATATGATTTTCCATGCTCTTATTAATTAACATATATTTCTTCCTTTTATTCAAGGAATACATGCAGTCCATGATTTTCAAACAATTGTTTTGATAACATTCAGTTGAAATCAATTCACTTATGGAAATTAATTTAGTGAGAAATTCTTCCCTAGACCTTGTATAACTAGAATGATTTGGATTGATATAAAAATGTCTATTCATGGTCCTAGACATAATGTTTCTTTGCAATGTCTCCATTATTTCATCATCCTCAATATAATGATTTTCCTAAGCATTGGAAGGAATATCAAGCAAAACATGGTTAGGAGACTAAATGAGAGAATGTCAATCACATTGATTTGTTGCAGTTGAATGATTGAGAACATGATATTCATTCCTAGGTTCATCATATTCATTGATAATATCGTTCATGAGAGGAATATCAAACTCACTAGAAAAATTATTACCATCCTCACCAATGTCATTGGATCTTCCATGAAAATATTCAATTGAAGTAAAATCATCATCACTAATAAGACTATGAATGCCATTAAAATTATTACTTGGAGAAAATTTTCCATCCTCACCATCGGTACCTTAAAAATCATCATTTGAAGGAAAATCATCATCAACATTGTGTCCACCATTGACATAATCATCTTCACTACTTTCAAAATCCCCACTTAAGGGAAAGTTTTCATCATCCTGCTTAGTTCCTTGAAAATATTCATTAGTATCTTGAAAATCCTCACTTGGAGGAAAATCATCATCATCAACAATGTTTCCTTTTAATTTCTCACTCAAAAAAGAGTGTCCACCAATGGCATTATCATATTCACTACTTTGAAAATCTCCACTTGAGGGAAATTATTCATCATCCTAATTACTCACTTGAAAATCCTCACTTGGAGGAAAATCTTCATCATCCTCATCAGTACCTTGAAAATCCTTACATGGAGGAAAATCATCATCACCAACATTGTTTCCTTTAAATTCCTCATCCAGAAAAGAGTATCCACCATTTCCATAATAGACATCACTACTTTTAAAATCCCCAGATGGGGGGGATTATTCATTATACTCATTTGTGCCTTGGAAATATTCACTTGGAGGAATGTATTCATCAATACCTTCAAAATCCTCACTTGGAGGAGATTCATCATCACCAACATTGTTGTATTTAAATTCCCCACTCTAGAAAGATTGTCCACCAATGTCATAATCATCTTCAGTAATTTTAAGATTTCCATTTGTTACACATTATTTTCTTCATCCCTATGACTGTTAATGATGTAAACCTATTTGTTGCCTTCAGAGGGGTCAGTGGCCTGAGTTCCTGAAGAGAGAAGGGAGAAGAACTTTTCCTGAGAAAAGAAGTTGCATTTTCCCTTGTAAAAACCCTATAAAAAAGGAAGTTCATAGGTTGCTATATAGGCAGGGTGAGAGAATGCCTGATTCTCGCAGGTTGCACCATAGCTAGGTTACAAGAGGTTCTCAGGTTGCTCTATAGGCAGGGTGCGAGAATGCTTACAAGTGGTAAAAATGAGCGTTTTCTCAAATCTTATAGAAGGAGAAACTTCCATGGTGAGGTGGCATCCAAATGGTTTGGATCTTACTCGCTTTCATGATTTAGTGGGATCATCCTAACCTCCTCACCTTATCCTCTTCAACTTATAAAAGGAGAGGATCTCTCATGGAGAAAGTTAGCTTGGATTGGGCTAAGTTGGATTTGACTTGGAATTATTAGCTTGGTTAGAGTGGTTTTGAGTTTTGCCTTTGTCAAGATAGATTGTGAATATTATCAGATCTATGCTCTCAAAATTCTTGGAGTGAAAGTGTGTCAAGAATGAAGGATAGTTGGAAGGGACCTTACGACATCAAGGCCATGGTTTCAATCTATTTTTCACATTTAATATGATACAGTAATATGATTCTTTCCTATAAAGCTTGTTGTGTTTTATTGTATGATTCCTTGATCACATACATAGGTTTATATTGATTTTATGCTATTGCTATCACTTTGGTTGGTTGCATTCTTGGGCAGGTTCATCATTGTATGAGCGTTGGAATGGAGCTACGATGGAGATGGCGAGGGGAAGCGATGTTTAAACGGTATGTCACCCCTCCCTATATAATTAGTAAATTCAATATCTAAAACTTAAGGAAAGTGTCATGTTCTGGTGTGTTTTGTTCTAGATCTAGGTGGATCTAGGGAGATCAGTTAGTGTCCGCACCTACCGATTTATCCGATAACAAAATTGGCGACTCCACTGTAGATGAAACCCATTTTTTAGTGGTTTTTGGTGTTTTTCCTTGGCCATTCTCTATTGCCTTACCTCTCTTCTTTTCTATCAATCTCTGAGTCTTTAGGAAACTCTGACAGACTCCCTGGGTCCAGAAGTCCCTTCAAAATTTTTGTCTTTTTCCAAAATTTTGCCTAGTTTCAGGCTTTCTCGCACTGAACCCCTCAGTGGCCTATGAGAATACCTTTAGTTCACACTCTTCATTTCAGTCCAATGCGATATTCTCACACTCTTCTTGAGGTCAGCCTACGAGAATGATCCATTCTTGCACTGTACATTACTAATAGCCTACGAACCCTTTTTAAAAAATTTTGGATTTAAGGTTTTGGTATGCTTAGATGCCCAGATCTGTATAGGTGTCTGAAAAGAACTTCCAAAGACATTGGTTAATTCATTCTTGACTTCGGATTTTGTGCACGATCAGTCTTCGAAAATCAAAGGCTCTTCTTGTCCATCTTTTTCTCAACTCTCATCTCTTGACTTTTCTTAGCAAGGATATAATCTTTGATCCTGGAATCTGAGTACTTGTTTGGTTAGGAGCTAGTGATCAGTTTGAAAGTTGGGATTGTTTGTCTTTCTCATTTGTTCATTACTTGGAAAATCATTGTTCTCATGCAATTGAAAAGACTAGTCTTGTCTGCTCGTCATTTTTGTCTGCATTGAAAGATTGGTTTGGGTTTTGTTTATTGCTTCTTAGTTAGTTATTGGTTTTCCTTAGTTTCACTACCATGGTGGTTCCTTTTGAAAAGTAAAAAATATTTTTCTTTTTAAAATCACTTTCATTTTGAAAATATTGGAAATCAATTGTTGAAATAGAACAGATAGAGAATTTCCACTGTTACGTGATTCGTTGATATTGCATTTTAAAGGAGATTACATATCGTAGTTCAAGTTTGTTCCAGAACACTTCTCTTTCCCTCCCATACATAGGATTCATCGAATGAAAATTGATATATTTCATTCCTATCTATGCATTACTGGGTCAGAGTCTCACACAACATCGATTTCATTTCCGTTTCCTTTGAGTAACAACAGCCCTTAATAATATTGCGCAATTTTAAAATTTAACTAGTAACTCTTTTCTAGGACTCTATTACAACAACAATTAGCTAGGCTAGAGCTTTGGAATAGGCAGAGAGATACACTCTCCAAAGAACAAAACACACAATAGCATCATGTGTTAAGGAGTGTCAAATTCCATTTACAACATTTTGTCCTGGAAAGCCCTTCTCACACAAGGCTCAAACCCGAGGTCACATTGATATTGATAGAGTTACTCACCCTGCTTCATTGATATCGGTGTAGAGATTGCACGTATTATGGGGGTCACTTTGAGGTATACCCACAATGATGAGTGGAAGCCTCTCAAGTTGATTTCGGGCTAGATACCCTGCCCTTGTGTGTGGATCAGACTGTCGACTGTCCCCCTAGGCTTTATTGTTGTCGGTGGTAACCTTAGTGGCCTATCTTCTTAGGGTCATACACAAGGTGACTGTGAAGGGGAAATTCTTCATGATACCTGGAATCGACATTGGCCAAACTCACTCGGGATCCTTGGAGGGTATACCCATGATTATGTGTGGGAGCTTGCACCAGGGTGTAAGTCCGTTAAGCAGGTCATCAGTGTAACTTTTCCACCCTAGCCCATCCCCTTCTCGTCTCATTGTTGCGACATTGGATTTCATCACCAACTAGTAACTTCAGAATTAGAAGGTCTTGTTTGCTTGGTGTTGTTTCCTAGAATTTTTACTAGCGCGTTTTGTTTGTTTACCCAATTTCACCACAGGTTTCTCTTCGTAAGTTTGTAACTCATTCACAATAGACCCTCCATGTCGTTCACATAGAAAGCAGGGCTTACCCCCAGAAAATATGGAAGGTTCTCAACCCTTTCCTACAATCTCACCAAAGGTCTCTCCTCAACAGAGTGAAGTCCAAGACGTCACCACTCCTCAAGTGGAAAGAACTGACTCTCTAGAATGGTTTTGGATTACAAATTCTCGAGAGGACTTTCGACTTCACCCTGATTCTGAGAGACATATTATGCGAGTGAATTCTTCTGGAGACTTAGTTGTTTTGTCTTCTAGATCACCGACTGGACCTTTTCCAGGACCCGAGGGCCAAGATCCTTTTTGGACTACTGGAGTTTTTAGACGGAATCTCTTTGGTTCAGGAGTAGGCATTGATATCACTGTCTCACCTGCGTTCCCCGAAACTTCTGACCCAGATGTAGTACCTTTTACTACTGCTTATTATTTTCCTGGTACAAAAGCTCCGCGAGCTGACCGCATCTTGACCCTCCCTTTACAAATGGTCCATTACACAGATACTATGAGTATTCACACCAGGATTACAGCGGCTAGTCAAGCTCCCATTGGCACAGTGCTCTCGCCCAGTGTCACCCCAACACTTCCACCTGAATACCGTGCATTGAATGTTTCTATTCCCACTCCTACACAAACCCCATCCAGAACTCCTGGTGGTCCCTCTTCTTTTGGGCACTCTCCTCCTGGTTTCATTCTGACACTTCCTCAACCCTCTTTCAAAGGAACTTTTCAATCCTCTATCAGTGGCACCAATCCTAGTGGCACCATCCAGTCATTCACACCAAATTACCGGATTCCTGTTGGTGGACCATTTCACCAAGGAGGTTTGACTCAAACCCCCCTTGTAGGGAAAATTCCTATTGGAACACAAATCCCAATTGGAACACAACCCCTAATTGGAACTCAACCCCCAATCAAAGGACAACCCCCACCGACCCCACCCTATGGACAAAACATACCTCCATCCTTGGCCCAGTATTGGAACCATCTGATACAACATAATCCTCAATCAACTTGGGGGCAACAACGTCAAGTTACATCCGTTATACCCCCTAGTATAGGCCAACCATATCCAGGTATGTCCAATCCTATTTGGGGCTCGAATGCTCAAACTCATGTCACTGTTCAAGGATATAATCCCATGAGCTACTTTCCTCCACAACAACCACCGAATCTGCCTGGGTCTTCACATTATATGTAGACTGCTTATGGTCCCACTGGTTTTCCAATGGGAATCCCTCCCCAAATCCATGAGTACTCACATGTGAATAGAAAATTTCCCTTCTTAGCCACTTTGGATCTTCCGGATCTGTCGAGGATTTTAAACGATCCGATCCGTCACTCTCCCCAATGGCCCTCTATATCTACTAAGCTACCGTCTAACATCCCTAAGTTTGATGGCAAATAAGGAGAGGACCCGAACAATCATGTCATGACTTTTCACTTCTGGTGCTCATCCAAATCCTTGATGGATGACTCTATACGTTTATGTCTTTTTCAACGAACTCTCACAGGTTCTGTCGCGAAGTGGTATATAGAATTACCACGAGGTTTCTTCACTGGATTCAACACCCTAGCTATGGCTTTCCTCACCCACTACTAGTTACCAATCCATTATGAAATAGGGACCAAGATTTTGAGTTCTTTCAAACAAAACAAAGCTACTCATATATCCGATCACATTCATGAGTGGCAACGGAGACAACGTCTCATCAAACTTGAACTTCCTGATCAGTTGCTGGCAGAGTGGTTCACCAAATCATTCGTGAATGACATCGGTCATGACATCGCCATGGGTGCAGTTGTCATAGAAGAACATGCCATAAGTCGTGCTCAATACCTTGACCTCGTTTACTCACAAATGGGTACTCTTTATGACTTACTACCTGATGTACCTCGTCCTTCCACTTCTATCACTTTAACTACTCCAGCTGCTTCTCATGCGGCCGACGGTGTGATTGGCACTTTCCATGCCCAACCACATTCCACCTCAAGCAACAACCCCAAACCCATTTCTTCTAATGTTAAAAATGCTCCATCTCCTACCCCTCCCACCGGCAAGACTTCTGAGGTAAATGCGGTTCAATCTACCTCAGTTGGTAAAAAAAAATACAAAAATGGAAAGGGTAAGAATAAGGAGGATAAAAATACTTTGCAAGTAGAGAAAGCCAAAACTCCACCTATTGATGATAGGTATAAGCGCAAACTTCGATACCCTTGTCTTGTCTCTGGTGATGATCACTACACAAAGTATTGTTGACGACACGCCGAGGTTACTAAGTTCCTTCAAGGGGCCCCGAAACCACCCACTCAAGACGTTTTGTCCCAATCCTTCCCCTCTCAACAACAGACCCAATTGGTCATTCATGATCAACCTTCCCCTTCTACTACATCCTATGTATTAATGTGTACTGGCGATTCAAGGAAGAATGACATCGCACTTACCACTCGAGCCAAAGACTACTCTCCCTTTAAAGAGAAGGTTGATGATATACCTCCTTCATTGGTCCAACCATCTCCCACAACTTCACCTACAAACGGTCCTCTTCATCTTGAATGACTAATCCTTGACATAGTTCTTTGCCCCCCTCCAAAGGGTGTCATTTAGAAATTGAATTTCAATCCTCATGCTCGTGCTGCCCAGAACTACAACATTGTTGAAGATCTGGCCCAAGCACCTTCCATGATGTTAGCCTTCGAAGTCCTTCAAAGTTGCCCCACACAACGGAAGGCACTGTTGAAAGCTATCGATGGAATTGACCCAACAGATACGAATTTAATAATTTTTGACTTGGAAGATCACATTCGAAGGTTTCCCCCTCAACTCGCATTCCAAATCCAAGTGATTGTCTCTGAAAAAACATTTTTAGAACCGTTATCGATGAGGGTGCCTCGACGTGTGTCATGTGTGTTACCTGCTAGAAAGCCATTGGCTCTCCCTCTTTGACTGAATCCCATAACACACTCAAAGCCTTCAATGGCTCTGGTTTTAAGCCTTACAGTGTCCTTCCTTCATTGCCAATCATGCTAGAAGGCAAAATGGTCCAAGTCAAAGTGGAAGTCTTTGACGCTCCTCTCAATTACAGTCTTCTTTTTGGCCGTAGCTGGATCGATTCCATGCGCACAGTTGTGTCGACTCTTTTTCATGTTGTACATTTCCCACATCAAGGAAAGGTAATTACCGTCGACCAATTAGCCTTCTTTATCTCGGATACATGTACTGGCAACATACCATTCATCGCTAAAACCCCACCGAGTTACGAGAACGTCGGTGTAGGTCTTCTCAAAGACTCTTTATTAATGGGTACCTTCCCCATTCCCCCACTCGATGTTCCACACTCGTTTGTCACTTCAATAAACATGATCTCCACCTCAATTCATGGAACCCTTGCATCTCATGACCCATGGATGGTACCCGACCTCGACGATCATCTTCATTACGGCGACGAAATGCCTTTGAGTCCGGTCGAATCTGCCTATTAGGCCATTCAATCGACAACCCCTTATACCCCCTCTCTTGGTGAGTTATCTCTAGATCCTTTCCGCATCATTTTTTCCACGGATGAGATGATTATGTCTGTCATGGAAGACACCCCTTGGAATTATGGACATCACCATTCCATCCTCTTCCTAGAAAAACACACCATCGATAACTACCAATGGATCTCGACCCCGTCGACCGTTGTCGTCATTTCAACCATCCCCGAGTCCACACACAACATGTATTCTGAAGGGAACTTAAGAAATATCTCACCCACTATTTCCCTTGACATATCCATCAAACTTGGAATTGTCGAAAATGTGCATATCAGAGCTTTGTGCTCCCTTGATGAAATCATTACCTACAAGTCACTTTTCAAAGAATTTCTTGACGTCTTCGCCTGGAGCTATGAAGAAATGTCGGGTATCAACCCCAACATTGTAATACATGAGATCAAGACATACCCAGACGCTAAACCTATCCAGCAATGCCTTCATCCAGTTCACCCACGTAAAGCGGCTTCTATTAATCTTGATGTCGAGAAACTTCTCAAATCCAACTTTATTTACTCGGTGGCCCTCACTGACTGGGTTTCCAATCTTGTCCCGATCGACAAGAAACAAGGCACAATCCGCATATGCATTGATTATAGGGATATTAAAAAAGCTTGTCCTAAAGACAACTTTCCTACCCCCTTCGTCAATCAGATTGTCGATGATTGCACTGGAAGTGAAATATTCTCTCTGATAGGTGGTTTCTCTAGATATAATAAAATCAATATTGTTCCCGAGGATCAACACAAAACCGCTTTCATTTTTCCTTGGGGCACTTTTGCCTATCGAAAACTTCCTTTCGGTCTAAAGAACACTGGTGCAACTTTTTAGCGTGTTATGTCTTATGCCTTCCATGATATCAAGCACATTGTGCAACCATATCTTGATGACTTACCCGCTCATTCCATGCACCGGGTCGATCATCCCATCCACCTCTGAGCCATTTTCCTCCGTTGTCAGTTTTACCATGTACGCTTGAATCCTCACAAATGTGTTTTCTGCGTAGAATATGACCACCTTCGAGGATTTCCTTCGAATCCTTGAAACTATCCCTGACACGTGCTCCACTTCTCTTCCCCCCCCATTATAGTCACTATTATTTCCTCTACCTCATAGCCTCGGATTACACCATCGCTATGGTTCTCATCCAAGAGGATGATTCTTATGATGAACATGTTATCTATTACTTGAGTTGAAGTCTAATGCCTACTGAGATCAAGTATTTACATGTCAAAAAACTGGCCTTGGCAGCCGTCCAAGTAGTTCAGCGTTTCTGGCACTATATCCTCTCTCGCAAGACTACCATAATTTCTAACTACAACCCTATTCAACACATTCTCACATGTCAATTACTAGGGGGGAAAATACTCCAAATGGATCATGATACTCCAGGAGTTTGACTTGGAATTTGAATGAGCCAAGTCCAAGAAGTCCTTAGTGTTTTCCAAGTTGATATACGACTTTCCCTACTCTGAAACAGAAAATGTAGCAGCAGATTCATTACTAGATTAATCCCTTTTCCTAATTAGTTCTGATGATCTTTGGTATGGTGATATCATCATATATAACCAAACCTAGACTTTCCGACACAATTTGTCTAGTACTGACTGGCATCGAATACGCTACCAAGCCCGTCAATATATCATCCTCGAGGATACTCTTTATCGTCGTGGGATTGACTCAGTTTTTCGATGCTGCCTCACGTTCGTCAAAGTCGAGAAAGCCTTAAATGACTACCATTTTGGAGCCTGTGGTGGTCATATGTCTGGGTATGCTACTGCCTAGAAGATCTTACGAGTAGGGTATTTTTGGCCTTCTTTATTTAACGATTGCATAATCATCATCCAAAAATGCCACGCTTACCAGACCTATAATCATAAGATATGATCAGATCCTTCTCCTCTTCACCCTGTGGTCTCCATTGGTCACTTTGTGAAATGGGGTATCGATTTCATGACATGTCACCCCCACTCAGTCAGGGAGCATGGATACATTTTTGTAGCCATAGATTATTTTACGAAATGGGCCAAGGTGATGCCGACATTTGACAATACTGGAAAGACCGCAACATTATTCATTTTCAATCACATCGTAACTCATTTTGGTGTTACTTAGGCTATCGTCACTGATCACGGTAGCCACTTTAGAAACTTCATGATGTTCGAAATCACTAAAAAGTTGGGTCTTCACCATGAAAACTCAACACCCTATTACCCACAAGCCAACGACGAAGTTGAAGCGATCAATAAAGTTCTCATAACTATTCTTCGACGAATGATAGGGATTCACAAAAAAAGTTTGCACACAATGTTGTTTTCACCATTGTGGGCTTACCAGATGTCCGTTAAGTCCACTACTAGGTTTACACCTTTTTGGATAGTCTATGGTCTAGAATCCATCCTCCCGATTGAATGTGAGATACCCTCCTTAAAACTAGCCGTCGAACTCCTACCAAACACTTCTGTCGAGGAAGAATATCTTTTGTATCTCATGCGATTAGACGAAACTTGATGCGATGCTACCCTAGTCATAGAATCCCAGAAGAAATGTGTCAAGGCCCAATATGACAGCCATGTCAAGCCTCGCGTTTTCTCTTAAGGAGATCTGGTTCTCCTCTATGAACAAGATCGAGATATGCTAGGAGCTGGAAAATTTGAATCCATGTGGTGAGGTCCTTATATCGTTAGACGAGTTTTGGAAAAAGGAGCTTATGAGTTAGTAGATTACGACGATATGCCTTTGAGTGAACCTAGAAATGGGTTGTACTTAAAGAAATACTATGCATAAGATCACTTGTGCAAGAGTACTTGTATTTTATTGTATCATACTTCTTGTGTGTTACTGTAGTATGCTTTTTCGTTATCTGGTCTCTGCCCTTATCTAACGTTGTGTTTGATTTCCATATTTTGGAGTCCTCGCTACCCCACATTGGCTTCACTGATGGCGCTAGCCATAGTACTCAGAACCTTGCTTCTACTGCGTGGGCAATTTATGCCCCTACAAATAAACTTATCACTCTACGAGGTGTGTGCCTTGGTCGTGCGACCAACAATATTGCAAAGTATAGCGTCATTATCGAATTTTTGATTGATGCTATCTCGCTCGGTATCCGTCGCTTGGTTGTGCGACTCGATTCATAGCTCGTAGTACTATAGTTAAATAATGTCTATGCTATTCTAAGTCCTACTTTGTTACGGGTATATTTGCGAATTCGCCTCTTGGAATGTTATTTTGATTATATTGAGTATCAGCATATTGCTAGATGTCTAAATACATTAATTGATGCATTAGCTAATTATGTATTAGACAGACATTTGGGTCATTTATAAATCAATCACATCACAAGTATCACACAACACAAGATAAGCCGGTAAAAGCCGTATGTATATATAACGATCAATTTTTTTTTTTTTTACAAAAAGTTCTGTCCAAGGACCAAAATTTCAAAATTTGAAGCTCATAGCTTCTACAAGGTGAAATCATCGATGACATTCACGATAACACATGACTGCTCAGAAAAACCTACAAAGCAGTCGGCCAATAGACTCTCACACCCCCACTGTATGACGCTGATAACATTGCGTGACCTCTCTAAGAGGCATGTCTGGAATGTCTATAGTCAAACCCTCTAAGTTTTGTTCCACTGCCTCATAATCTTCAGCATCCCATCATGGCACTGGAGCCACCTCCCCTCGTCGCTAAATAGGAGAAGTATCTGGAGGTCGATAAGGGCCCACGGCTGTGTCATCAAAAAAGAATTTTTGTAATTAGGCCTTGGACGAACATACGCAAGGATACATATATTTTTCACTTTTTCATCACATGTTTGAATTGTTTTTTATGGGTTTTTTCACAAAACCGCGAGCTTGGTCTTTGTCCATTCTCACGCTCGAAAATCCATGAGAATGTAATAGAGCACACTTTTATCACTTTTTCAGGCTCAACAAAGTTATACGGAAAAGGAACCTCCTGGAATCCTCTTTAAACTCTTTTCAGACTCTCTAAACATGAAAAGATTGCCAAGCAATCTTGCTATTTTCACGCTCATTAAAGTATTTGAAGACAACATCTATTGGGTGGTAATTTATCTCTTTTTCAGTCTCATGAGACTATTTTACAAAAAAGGAACTGAGAGATTTCTCTTTTGAGTGTTTTTCCAGACTCTATAATCATGAAAAACCTTCGAGTTTTCTATCTTTGGACTCGCTAAACAGACATCGAAAGACCCATCATGGGACCGAACTACTCCTTCCTAGGTTTTGTTAAACATACTCCGAGGGACTCATCTGAAGGATGAGATTACATCAACAAGCATATGTTATCCTCCTCAAGCTTGCGTAAAAATAAAGAGGTACTTGCCAGAAATGGTGAGGGAAAATTTGGGAAAGGGATATGTTTTCGTATTCATATTATTGGCAGTAAGTGTCGCTCTTGAACATGACACCCCCCTTATTCATTATCTGAAGCCGGTTTGGGAAATCCATTTGTCTCTCATTCGACTTCCTATAAGGTCATATCTTGAGTCATCTCTGAGTTAGTGTTGCCAAATCATTGGTCGTGTCATTCATATGTTCAAGAGAAGTTCATCCGAAACCTCTATTGAGTCAGCCATCTGCAGTTGTCCATTCTCTCTATGTCAGCCTTCCCTGTGTCTAGTTCAACCTATATCATGCTCTGTTTCACCTTCAAAGTTTGTTACTCATTTCATGTCATTGATGGGGGATACATCAAGGCCCTCCTATGATGCGTTTTGTTCCCTCGACTCCAGCTCATTATCCGGAAACAAGAATTAGAAATTATTTGGTACCTTGGAACTTGCATGCCTCAATGGTAGGTTTCCTCACTTTCGACAATGGGTTTTCATCATTGACCCCTGATCAAGAGATTTTGTCGAATGTTTGACCTCAACTCATTTATTCACATTCAATGGATTGTACTAATGTACCTTGGGAGTCATTGACATTAATGGTGATTTTCCTCACACTTGTTAACGGTTTCATCAATGACCGGTAATCAAGTGGTTTCTACCATGTTCGACTTCAGCACATGTAATCGCATGGTTAGATTCATACTTTCAGGTGACGGGATTGATGACCCTGGGTCTCATCTCTTTGACTTAGGCTGTGATGGAATATGTATAATTTGCTGACACATAGATCCACTTTGTATGTCTCGTGGCTATGTCATCTTAATTTGAATCTTCTTGCATGGATCCACAGTGTATTCTTGGTGGCTATGCAGTATTTTGATAGCATGGATCCACTGTGTATGATTGGTGGCCATGACCTATGTTTATAAGGTCGTTTGTCTGTGATCTGAGCATGGGAATGCCTACCTTAGAACTATTATGATATTCTGCAGATGCTTGGTTGTTTGCAGGTTCCCGATTAGGTGTGCTCTTGGTTTCCGACACACACATGTAGTTTACAAAGTATTTCAGCTGTCACTGATTCTGGCCTCATACTTTGGGGGGCATTCTGTTACACATGATTTTGGTCATATTGGTGATGTATTGACAATAGTGTCTTCAGTCTCCCAATAAGAACTTTCTCCTGAGAAAAGTGGCATTTATCTCCTTCCTGAAAACCTACTTTCAAAGTGAGTTCATAGGCTACATATCGCCTAGGGTGCGAGAATGAACCATTCTCACAAGCCACCTTCATCTAGGGTGCGAACTTCTCACAGGTTGCTCTATACATAGGGTGCGAACTTGTTTTTAAGCTTGGAAAAGAGAAGAAGTCTCGAGGGTTCTAGAAGGGAATCTTCTAGAAAATGAGTTGGCATTTGTATGGCTGTCGTTTTACTGGCTTCTCTGATTTGGTGGGATCATCCATGTAACCATCTCACCCTCTCCTATATATTGAAAGGATTCTCATGGAAAAGGTTAAGCAAGATTAATTGGAGAATTGGTGAAGGAATTGTGTGAAGAACTTGGCTTGGATAGAGGCTTGGAGACCCTAGTTGGTCTATCAAGAGGAATTGGATCTTCTTCATGCAAGTACAGAGTAAGTGTGTGTGTTGGAACCAAGAGTCACTGAAAGGAAGCTTGCGATATCAAGGCGATCAGGTTGTATCTTCTACTTTCAATTAATATGATACAGCGACATGTCCCTTTCCCATAAAGTCACTCTTACTTTATTGTGTAATTCCTTGATCATATGCATAAGTTGACGATTGAATACATTTTTCTATCTTCACTTTGGTTGGTTTGTGTTGTCTTGGTCTTGACCTCACGAGAGCACCGGAGCGAAGCATGAGCAACAGAGACTTAAGGAAGCGATACAAAGGTATGTCACTTGTTCCTCCTTACTAGCTAATTCAATGGTCGTAACTTAGGGAAAGAGTCATGTCCTGTCATGTTTTGTTCTAGATCCAGGTGGATCTAGGGAGATATGTTAGTATCTGCACCTACCGATTAGTCTAATAACACCATGAAAGGGAAAATTTTCATCATATTCATTGTTGCCTTGGAAATATTCATCGGTACATTGAAAATCCTTACTTGGAGGAAAATTTTTATCCCAATTATTTAAATGTTGATCATATTCAACACTTTGAACTACATTTTGATTATTTTCATTACTATTAAAATCTTGAATAGATTGATCACCATCATATTCCTCCTCTTCATTATCGGTTCCTTCAAAGTCCTCTGATTTAGAACTTTCCTAAGGAACATGTTGAATAGCATTGCTTTCACTATGATCAAACTTATGACTAGCTGAAAAATATGATGCCTCATTTGCATTACAAGCATTCCCATCACATTTTCTAGTCCCAATAGAAGAGGTATGCGAACAATTTGTTGATGTCTCAAAAATAAAATATTATTTACCTGACGAAACCATCACTTCTCACTAATAACATAGAATGATACAAATTCTCACCCTCCCAATGACATTCTTATAACTTGCATAATGATATTTTCCCTCTAAAATCACCCCAATCCCAAAAAACATTCCTTCCAAAATTCCCCCCAAAATATTCCCTCCAAAATTTACCCCTCAAATTTTTCCATCCAAAATTCCCCCCCAATTTTTTCTCTCTATTATTTTTCCTTAAAAAGTAAAAATAACTTTCACTCTTTTATTTCATTATTTACTTCTTAATTACAATATTTATCATGTTTTTTTATTTATCCCACATTCATTAAACATAGCGATGATCCATATAATTTTAGGTATATATGTATACAATCTTCTTCATTTTTATTTATCCCACATTCGTTATACTAACAATCATTTATATCATCTTTGTTATATATATACAATCTTGTTTTGTCTTTTTCATTGTGTGAAATCTTGGAAAGTATTTGTTAAAGGATTTCGAGCAAGCTACAAGGGAGAAACAACGAGAATATATTTGAGGAGAATCTAGCATTTCAAAGGTTAGTTATTTTTTAAATTCTTACCATTTACCAAAACAACAATTATAAGATCATATTTGAATCACATAAATATTTTTCATGCGAAAATTATAAAAAACCTAATTTTTTTATATGTTTTCTAATTGTTTCTAAAACAATAACAACTTTTTAAAAAAATTGAGACTTTTTTCGAAGAAATTTTAACAAAATTCTTAGGATTTGTTGAATAAATAAAGAAAAAAATCGCTAGTTTAGGTATAATTTTGTAAAAAAATTTAGCTTTTTTATTTTTTTTACTTAATGTTTTTTAGTTTTGTCCCATGGTGGTTACTGGGCGATGCATGGGGCTTGGATGTGGGGTCTATGGTGATGCTCGACATCTCCCCAACCCCCCCACATACAATCCTCGATCCCATGGGACCATGCCTTGGTTGCGGGGGCGATGGCCAATGTTGGGCATATCCTTAGCCCCTCGATACCAAGGCTTGGTCTCGTGATCGACCTAATAACTCCATGGTTTAAAATGTTTAAATTTTGTTTTAAATTAGTTCTTATATTCAATTCTTTTTTAGTTTATTATAATGTAAAAGGCCTAATTTGTTTTCCTATAGGAAAAATGGTAGGAAATATATTATCTATGAATATATCTAGATCAGGACCTACAATAATGGCATCCAAAATTGCAACTAGAACCTCCACGAATGCTAGACAACAAATTAATAAAATAACACTTGAGCTATCAAGGGAAATGAAGAATGTTAGATAGTGGAAATCCGCGGAAGGTGAAAACAAACTGAAATATTCTTGGTTTGTTAAAGAAAAACAAGGCAACAATGGCGATCATATATATTTGTATTGTACCAAATTAGAACATGTGCAAAAAAATTATCATTCACTTGGATTGTTACGAGATATATGTTTGGTTCCAACCATAGATATTGTTTATGCTCTAGTCAAAAAAGGAAGAACTCATACCAAGATTAGATATTGTTTCAAATTGAGAAATTATAACAAGAATGAATGTTTTTCAGAATTATGTGCATCCATTGTTGATGACATTGAGAAAGGAAATGCAAATTTTATTTATTTATTTTTATATCGTTTATTATTTTTAGTATTATGGTAATTTTGTAATTTTATTTAACATGAAAATGTTATATTTTGTTTTTACAGGATTTTGATTAACAAATTTCACACATGTTAGTGGAGATTTACTCTACAGAGAATAATATCACGGATTTCATCAATGCTTTTCATATTGAAAAGAGACAAGAAGGAAGGAAAAAGAAACCGAAAGTAATAGAGTTTGAAGATGCAAGAGTAGACAGAGAAGAACATGAAACAAAAAAGAAAATTCCTCATTCTAGAAATCCTAAAAGGGTTACATTTGAAAATGAGGAAACTCCAAATGAATATTTTGTTGAGATTATTCCCTATGAGGTTATCACTCCTTGCAAATAGAATAAATAAGATAAATGCAAAAGAGCGATAACAAATGATGATTCCATTCCTATTGATTATGAAGAAATAATTGATTTAGATGAAACCCATTTAAATCATAAGAGGAAGAAAGAAAATGTTCTTGATGATGTTCAAGAATCCATCGTTAGCTCTGCGTATTATAGTGAAATTATAAAGGTAGTAGATAAATAATAACATCAAGTGTTGATATAGAGGATGATATTATGAAAAAAACACAAAATGTCATTCGAAATAGATTGAGGATGATGAACTTAGTTGATGATGGCCATACATTTTAGTTGAATGTGAAACAACTTTATAAACCCATAGAAGGGAAAGAAAAATATCAAATTAGAAAAACACATCACTTGCATATTCATAATTTTGAAGCATTGATTAGGTACAATCCATCTGCACATGTGGTTGACTACCTAGTTCTTATTGACCCAATGGAAGTTCCTACAAGGGAATAATTTGATAGATCAAAATATTTTGACTACAAATAGTATGTGATTGGAAGAAATCATTATATTGAGGCTAGAAGAGAATTGATGCAAGAAGATTCCAATAATCCTCTTTTTGAGACAATCAAATGCATAATTTGTGTTGGTTTAATAGATTTAGAAGATTTACTGGCATGGGATCATAACATAGACAGTCAGTATATAATTTCCATGACTTTCATTCAAAGGGTGAGATTTATCCATAATGAGTTTTCTGAAATATTTCATGGGGAGATATAAAATGTTGATGCCAAGTTTTAGAAGCAATTTTTTATGGAAATAGGATTCCCACTTGATGATGAAAATACAAAAAACAAAATTGCAAAGGAAGTGATGTATTTAGAGTTGTGGATATCTATTTTCAATTAAGATTTAGAACTAGACATGTATAGGATTTTATACATGAGATATTCATCTTATGGGAAAATATTAGTATAAAAAATCGGAGAGTTAAGAAGGCTAAAACATTGATATGTGGTAGAAGTATGACAGTGTAACATACCCAAACAGCCACAGGCTGGGGTATGCTACCTGCAAGCCTACCCTTAGACTTATTTCTCATACCGATACCTTCTTTTTTTATTAAGGATGCATAAGATAACATAATTAATGACATGCACAAAAATATCCAATGAGCATCCATATTCTAAATATTCAATTAACGATAATTAAATATACAATGGAAAAACATTCATACACAGATAATAACATCACAACATAGAGCACTTATCTTTATGAAAGATGACACCAACTGGCTGCAGACTAAGGACGTTCCACCCAACCCTAGACAATATTTCTCCAAATCTCAACAACATCACCCCCGAGCTAGGGCTATGAATCCATAAGGATGGTTCCAGAATGTTACCTGGATTCCCAAACCAGTTATCATTGAATATATCATAGGCTCTCCAACACCCACAACAATCCAAGTACCCATCTCTCTTCTACCCAACTTGCACCACCCAAGAGAACGAACCTCCACCTTTCTCTGCCACACAGTCCCTCAGGTATTCCTTCTCCTTATTCATGTCTCCAACGTAAATGGTCTAGAATCTCAATGCTGGATCTCTCAAGACTCACTTCTATGAGAAATGTTGGACACATGCCATTGCATCTCAGACATGCCGGACTCAAGGCATGATTGGATCACACTAGTGACCATTACAACCAACTATCTCATGGCTAATTCTTTAGCAGTCTAGTCCCTATTCTTGAGACCAATACACAGGTGAGGATGGATGGAGGAGGTATGTGAGTGTGCAAGGGAAAGAATGGGGTAACGCAAAGGTGACAGAGTGGACAAGCCAATGACCAACCTCACAATTGGACCAGGGGCAGGTTTAAGTATTTCATGGGGAAATCAAGAACCTCTTGGCCTCCCCAAGAATCTCATGTAACCGATCCCCTCCCTTAGGCAAAAAGGTAATTAACATAGGAATAAACAGTTATCCTACCAAACCCCCTCTCTTGTGGAATCATAACCCCCTATAAATCTAGTCCTTGTTCATCTAGTAGCCAACAATGTGTTTATTATTAATGGTGATTGAAACATTATATTTATTGGGCATACTGGCTGTTTAATAATTGTTTGGGGACTCATGCCTCACATTATTGTAACAATACATTATTTAAAATGGGGGGTTCAAAACCTGGGTTGTTACATCCCCTCCCCCTTATTTTGGCCCTGTCCTCAGTGCACATACGAAATAGAGAGAAAAATCTCAAATTTATTCTAAAATATGTGGGTACTATGCTCACATGGCATATTCATGCTCCCAGATAGAATCTTCAGGACTGTAGCAGGTCCACTGAACTTTTATGAGCTTATAACTCAATTTCAGAGCAATTTGACCTTTCTGTCCAATACCTGCACTCGTTGAACCTAAAAATATCCCTTTGTCTCTACCTGAATCAGATGCCAATCAATAACATGGTTAGGATCATGTACATATTTATTTAGTAAAGATACATGAAATACATTATGCACATTCATGGAAGTAGACAATGCAAGCATGTATGCAACTGACCCTATTATGTCCAATATTTCAAATGGACCATAGAATCTGGATGCCAACTTGGTACAACTACCCAATTTCAAAGAGCTCTTCTTAGGCTTCACTTTCAAAAGTACATGATACCCTAATTTAAATTCTCTAACTGTCTTGTTCTTGTCTTGATGAACTTTCTGTTTATCCTGAGCTCCCTTTAAATTTTACTTAATCTTGACCACCTGGTCTTCCATGTCCTTGAGAAACTCTGGTCCAAGTACCACTCTATCTGATGGGTTGTCCCATCTCACTGGAGTATTGCATTTACTACCATACAAGGCTTCATATGGGCTCATTCTAAATGAATCTTGATAACCATTATTATATGCAAACTCAACCAAGTGTAAGTAATATTCCCACTTAGATGGCTTATCCATCACATACGTTCTCAGTATATCTTCAATTATTCGATTGACTCTCTCTGTTTTCCCATCTTTCTAGGGATGATATGTTGTGCTAAAGTTTAGATTTGTGCCAAATACTTTAAACAATCCCCTCCATAAATTGGAGGTAAACTTCGTATCTCTATCTGAGACAATTTTCCTAGGTATCCCATGCAACCTAGCAATTTCCTTCATGAAAATTTCTGCATCATTAGTCGTTGTATGCGTTTTTTTCACAGGCACAAAATGAGAAGCCTTTGTTAATTTTTCAACCAACACCATGATTTTGTAGGGACCATAAATACAAAATTTGATATAATTCCTTTAAATTACACAAATAATTCAATCACCAGCATATAAGCAAATTTTCAGCAGAGATTAACATTTAACTACAGCATAAAAAAAAAAAAAAAACTTAGCAATTTCATAAACAAATTACCTGCTTCTGATGCTAATTTCTCTGTTGACCTGGTTGTCTAGCCTGCTACTTTGCTATTGCCTGATGCGCTGACCAACTCTACCCAAACCGTGTTTCCTCCCTGCCAGCTAGGAGCAGCCTGTCCGGCTTCCTAGCTCTAGGTGCTGGAGAGCCTACTTGGATTATTTATGATGATGTATATAATGCGATCTACTAGATGAATATAAATTTTACGAATTTTTAAATGTTATTGATGATGATGTGTATGATGCGACATATTGTGAGAATGAAATTTTTTATGAATGCTTAAATACTATTAGAATGATGTTGGATATGATGCAATCTATTTTGGTAAATGATAATCTTATGAATGGGTGTCGAAATTCAATAATGGAATATTATGAGATCTATTTCTAACTGGAAAACTTTGATGTTAAGTTGTCATTACAGGGATACCAAATTGAAATGATGATAGTATGAAATTACATGATGATAATGCATAGAAATGTATAAGTTTGTGTTACAGACTAATCTGCAGGTTATGGACTATGAAATAGCCAAGGGATAATGATGATGAAAGTGGATATCATGACCACTAGCCGAGAAACATTATGGTATGAATATTGTATGTGAAATTATATTGGTTTGGATGCATTGCTATGATATGTGGACTAGTGCAGTGTTTCAAGTGATGACACTGCCCAAAACCAAATAAACGATGACAAAACCTCCAGCAACACGATGCCACTGTATATTCCATTATAGGATGTGGACCCTAGTTATGATTAGGAGGGGTGGAGGCATTTCCCACCGTGTATCCTCCGAAACCTAAAGTCATGGGAGGACGGTGTTAGTTCACGCTCCCCAAGACGTGTGATGATGATTGTCAGTTGCCTGCTAGGGAAGCTTGGTCGAGATAGCAACACTTCCGCTTACGGGTTCTATTTGGAATTAGGTCAATATAGTTGATGCTCCAAGATAGTCTAGCAGAGGAAGGATAGGAATGGGGATGGAAGTAAGTTAGGGAGGAAGGATGAGTAGAAATAGTTGAGAA
>ML789262.1:576918-608636 GCA_009831015.1 Picea engelmannii
GTTGAACCGGATAATTGTAAATAAATGATTTCTCAAACAATTGATTGGTTTGTTGTCTTTTGTAAAAGACTAGTCTTGCTGACTGGATTGGATGCATACATAAATTACTAAAGGATGATAGTTTTTGATTATTAGTACATGCATGGGACTTGTATGTACTAGCTACACATGAATTTCTTGTACATATACACTAGTATGTATGATTTTTCTTAACTTACTTATTGATAATGTCGATCAATTATTATGAATGTGTGAACCATGTTTCTTTTCCTTTGTACCATAAAATACCTTAACTTCGGGACGAAGTTTCCTGAAGGGTGGGTGTATGTAACAACCCTAGTTGAATATATGCTTAGGGATTATTAAGAAAAATTAATTAGGTAATTAATTGTCCTAACATGTTTTTTTTTTTGTGTGTCTGGAGGAATCAGCAACTAGTTGGGCACGTGCTCGCGTTACACGTGGCCATGTTATCCAACCGCTACCACTATAACCTCGAGGTGTGCCCATGATGCCCCTTACGCAGCACACAAGGTAAGTCAGGGGGAATTGAACTCGAAACCTCATGGTACTTCATTTTCACGGCACTTGCCAATTGAAGTGCCCCCCCGGGGGCTCCTAACATGGTTTTAATTAAAGAAGGATTGGCATAATAATATTAATTAAATATTAATTAATTAATTAATTGTTATAATTTTGATTAATTAATTAATTACCTATCACATTCAATGACATGGGTGATAAATTTAAGAGGGTTAATAAATTTAATTGTTTAATTAAATGATTTACGTATATGGAGGGGATAAGAAACATTAAATATAAGGATAATAAACATCAAATAATAGGATAAGACATTAACTAAGAGGATAAGATAATGAATGTATGGATAAGGAAATTAATGAGGAGGAAAGGGTCGGTGAAGGAGGGATATGATGGGAGGAGTCTTACGGGAAGAGGGCATGATTTCGATAGGAGGAAGAATTATTGGAAGGGGGAAAAATATTGTAGGTTGGAGGTGATTATTTTTCTGGTGTGAGGAGTTTGTTGGAGGGGTTTTTGGTAAACCAGAGGCAGGGGGCACCAGTTTGCTGGGGGTTTTGGGCACGGGGGCTAGGATAGCCTTACGGTATCCTAGAGCTAGGAAGCCAGACAGGCTACTCCTAGCTGGCAGGGAGGAAACACGGTTTGGGCAGAGTTGGTTAGCGCATCAGGTAGCAACAAGCTAGACAACCAGGTCAATGCATAAATTAGCATCAGAAGTAGGCAATTTGTTTATGAAATTGTTAAGTTTTTTTTTTTTTTTTATGCTGTAGTTAAATGTTAATCTCTGCTAAAAATTTTCTTATATGCTGGAGATTGAATTATTTGTGTAATTTAAAGGAATTATATCAAATTTTGTATTTATGGTCCCTACAGATTTAATCACATTTCTTATTCGGTTTGGATAATCCTGTGATGAAATACATGGTGATCACTTCCCATTTCTTGTCGGGGATTGACAATGGATGCAACAAACCTGCTGGGTGCATATGCTCAACCTTCACCTTCTAACATTCCATACATTGAGCGATGTAATCAGAAACATCCTTCTTCATTCCTGGCCAAAAGAACTGGCGTCTTACTGCTGTAATTGTTTTCTAGTATCCGGGACCAACATAAGGAACATCATGCATTTCCTTCAGTACCACATTTCTCAGTTCTCTGGAACTAGGAACATAGATTCTATTTTTATGCATGACTAATCCATATTCCTTTATCTCATACTCCTTTATTTTCTATTGAACATCTCCTTGCTGCAATTTTTCCTTTACCTATAGGTAATGTTGGTCCTATTACACATCAAAATTACTCACTTCAATGATGACCCATTTTCATCATTACTAGTGTTGCATGTGTTGCATTTTTTGTCACAAGTGTCGCAAACATCATATTGCCATCTTGCCCATGTCGTGTCTTGGATGACATCACAAGGACACTTGAGACACCCTCAAAGACTAGTTTAAGAAGGATAAATCATCTCATGAGGAGTACAAAGCATTTGGCATGGAAAATACCACTTAAAAATTATTTTTGAAGGAGAACGCTCCCGTACCCACTGTCAGGGAGTTCCAACGCTCTCTACCCCTCTTTGGGGGAGCGTTGCAACACTCAGGATACCATTCTGGGGGAGTGTTGGTATTTTTTGAAGGAATTTGGGTAGCGCTCCCCTGCCCACTGTCAGGGAGTGCCATCACTCTATACCCTCCTTTGGGGGAGCATTACAACTCTCTGTGCACCCTTTTGGGGGAGCGTTGGCCCGTTTGAGCAAATTTTGGGTTGTTGAGGAAAATCAAGGAAAAATCCCCTTCATCTTGGAAATCAGTTGGATTCAAATTTGAGATCAAGGTTGGATCTTAGGGAGGATACACAACTAAAGGAGAAATATCCTCAACCTATCCGAAGAATATCTAAGGTGGTTGGGTCTCTCCAAGATTATATAAGGAGGCCTTCTAATGGTGAAAATCATATGGAGTTTAGAGGCATCAAACTTATGATCTCATAAGGGATATTTATCATTGAAGAATCATCATTTTGTGTGGATTATTTGAGCAAAGGGTTGGACAAGGAGAGCTAGGAGAGGTTGTTGCACCTTCATCAAAGGTCTATAAGTATTCTCTATTGTTCTCCTTAATATACATACGTGCTTGACTTGTTTCTCTCAAGTTTGTGTTTGTTCTACATGAACTTGTCTCTATTAGATTGATCTAGTTTCAAGATAATCTTAGTAGAATAGGAAGTTTATTTTGTCTTTGTTTGTTTTGCAGGACTTATCGAGGAGCTTGGGGATCAAAGCTTAACTTGGACTGTGTGAGGATGAACATGGTTAAAAGGGTACACATTTATTCCTCTTCTATATACATTATTTTATCTAGGTTTGAAAGGATGTCAGTGACAAACGTTAGCATCCTTTTTGTCTTGGTCTTAAGAGTCTAGAGTCCAAGAGGGAATCCACTTGTCCGTAGGGGGACTTTCCTGTAACAAAAATTGGCGACTCTACTGGGGAAGGAACTCATATTTGTATTTCTTGGGTTTGTACCTACCCTTTTACAAACTTTAAAATCAGTTTTACTGGTTTTTCATCATCCATTTGCCTTCTCCTACCTTCACTAGCAATTTCACCAATTTTTGTGCATTCTGGGTGAGTTTTTCTTCTTTTTTTTTTACTATTTTTTTAATTTATAGGTGGCTCAACGCTCCCATGTAGGCCATACTGGAGCACCAAATCTCCCCTTCAGTATCTTAGGGAGAATTGCAACACTTTGTGCACCCTTCTAGAGGAGCGTTGGTCTCCTTTTTGAGAGTTTTTGCCTTCTTCTGCTTAGTCTTTTGCAACCTTTTTTGTAGAGATCATTACCCAGAGTTAGTGGCTGGTTTGTGAAGTTGTTTGGACTGGTTTTTGATGGTTTTTGATGCTTATCACTACCTCTTGTATTGATTGGAGCCATAAACCTTTTTCAGAAATGTGAAATTGCCTTTTCTAGCTGCGTGTTTTGTCGGGACAATTTTGAGGGGTTTCTTTTTCTCCCTATAATTTCTTGCATTATTCTTTGCATTTGTTGTGTTCCTTGAATGTTTGATTGGTTTTATAATCCTTTATGGTGTTCTTGTTTGTCAGAACAAGTTTCTACTTGTTTTCCTTCATACCTCACTACCTTCAATGCATGCTTTGTTTGTAGCCCTTTTGCTTCGTGTCTTTTTCATCTGCATAAGACTCTTTCTCATGATTGAAAGTAGTGAAGAATTGAAGGTTTTGTATTTAGTTTTTGTATACATCATAATAAAAAAAACAAGATAAATGCATTATTTATTTTAGGTAGTGAAACTAGCTTGCATTTGAAGTAGCGAAATTGCATTGTTTTTGGCATTTTGGGACATTGTGCATCTGAAATGATGAATGCTTTATCCTTCTCGTAGCATAGCTTTCATCGAAATTAAAATATTTCATATTCATCTCTTTGCATAAATTTTGATTCGGTAAAAACACCATATTGTCCACACCATTTTCTTTTTGAGTAACAACAACCTTAAAAATCAAGCGCTAAACTAAAAATTGATTAGACATTTTTATATTTTCTGGTAGAAAACCTACATTATATTAGTTGTAGGGATTTGGAATAGGTGTTAAAGATAACTTTCCAAAGTTGCAAACAAACATAGGATCTTGTGTTAGGGAGCGGTGAAATTCAATTGCTACATTTTGTCCTGGGAAGCCCTTCTCACACAAGGGTCAAACCTAAGGTCGCATTAAGACTGGAAAAGTTACTCACCTTGATTTGTTGGTATTGGAGTAGATATTGTGCGTATTATGGGGGTATCTTGAAGGTATACCCACAATGATGAGTGGAATATGTTCAAGCTGATTTCAGTCCAGATACCCTTCCCTTGCACCTGGATCAAACTGTCGACTGTTTCCCCAGGTATCACTGTTGTAGTTGGTAACCATAGTGCCCTATCTCTTTAGTGTCTTTACACAAGGTGATTGTGGAGGGGAAAGTATTCACGATACCTGGAATCGATGTTGGCTAGAATCACTCGGGCTCCTTGGAGGGTATACCCATGATTATGTGTGGGATCTTGCACCAGGGTGTAATTCTGTTAAGTAGGTCATCAACGTAACTTTTCCACTCGGTATATCTTAGCCCCTTCTTACTTTGTTCCCACGACATTGGATTTCATCACTAACTAGTGTGCTCATTATGATAAGGTTTTGTTTGCTTGCTTGCTTACTAGATTTTTAGTGTGTGGAACCCGTTGTTTTTTCTTCTTACAGGAAAATTGGTCATCCTTACATCGCTACTTTGAGCCTTCCAGGTCTCACAATTGGGTTACCGGTATGGTTGTTTTCCACTCCGAGGATCTTGAATGCAGGTGCTTCAGATGGAATCAAACCACCAACACATCAACCTCATGTTGATCTTTCTCCTTATTCGCCCATCAGGTCTCCTTCCATTTCTCCTTCTTCTCTTAGTGAAAGATCTAAAGTGAGTAGACAGTTTGATAAGAAGAAGAAGAAATGAAAAGAGAAGAAGAAGAACCAGAAAGGGACCAAGCCTCCAACTACATCAGATGTTGGATCCAAGCAACCAACTATTGTTAATAGTACTGGGAGTGTTGATGAGGTCGATAATATTAAAATGAATAATCTGAAACCCAATAGTATTGGGAGTGTTGATGAGGTCGATAAGATTAAAACAAAGAATCTGAAACTCAAATTCCCTTGTAGTCTTTGTAAGGGTGAGAAATTTCTGAGGGATTGCCCTGGTATTCCCAAGGTCTTATAAGTGTGGTGTCCATGTCATCGGCCCATGCTAGACATGTTGGTGACGCTCCGTCCACTAGTGGCATTAAGGTTGGTAAGAAGAAGACAACTGTCAAATTTCCTTGTATGTTATGCGAAGGTGATCATTATTCTCACCTTTTCCCTTGTATGGACGAGGTTTATTCTCTTTTGGAAAAGATTCAAATCCCAAATGGTTATCATAATATTTCTCCCAACCCATTGTTAGTTGATAGAATGGTCAATTCGGTTCCATCCCTGGTCAGTCCAGTTGACCAGGTGGTCAATCTAGTTTCATCCTCGGTTGAACCACTAACCAAAGTAGTTGATCCAGTTTCATCATTGATCAGTCCCACTTTTCATTTGAAAAGTGAAACCCAAGTGACTGATCCAATCCTGTCATTAGCTAGTCCCACCCTTCATCTGAAGAGTTCCAATGTGGTCAATCCCACTCCTAATCTGACCAGTGCCAAAGTGGTTTCTATGGTCCCTTCATTAGTCAATCTGGTTGATAATGTCATCAATATAGTCACGCCCTTAGTTAAACTAGTTGACAAAGTGGTTGATCCGATCTCATATTTAGTCAATATTGTTCTCTCATTTGAGAGTGCAATCCAAGCGGTCAATCTGTTTCCACCTGTCAACCCCATTCTCCCCTTGGAGAATAAAACCCAAGTGGTCAATTTGATGTCATTATCAATTGATCCTACTCTCCCTCTAAAGAGTAAACTCAATTATGCCCACATTTTTCTCGTTGATACAGAATATACCGTGTTGGGGGGATTCCTCCTTATCCTGCAAAAACCCCTCCAAGTAATGAGGCCATCCTTTTTGATTGGGGTGTGCTAACTAGACCTCATCTTCCCACTCACATTCCTTTCAATATTACAATATAGGTTTGTGGTTGGGTCATTCCTCAGACACTGATAGATGAAGATTCATCTGTTGGTATTTTTTTCCTCTATTGCTTGGCATGCTTTGCATTATCCTCATCTTATGTCGGTTACCTAGACTCTATTCGCTTTTAACAAAATAACCAATCACCCTTTAGGGATCCTTCCTTAGTTTCCTATAACTATGGGAGGGAAAAATGTCTTTATTGATGTTATGGTAATCCAGGACACCTTGGATTTCGATTTACTCCTTGGGCGAGATTATGTCTATGCCATGAAATCTATTGTGCTCACTCTATTTCATGTGATATACTTCCCTCATGATGGAAGAATGGTGAATATTGATCAACTTTCGTTCATTGTCCCTGACTTGACCATCAACCCAATGACATCCCTAAATGGGTCTTATATGTAGTCAGTATCACCCCTTCCACATGTCAATTATGTGGCATTGTCTCCCATGACTTCAAATTCCAATGAATTAGATCTAGTAGTTGACATGGTGATCTCTTTGGTAGGGATATTGGAGCATGATCTCCTTACCCCTCGCGAGACACTCAACATGTGTTCCTTCTAGAGAATTCTTCTTCCATCCAATGAAGATCTCTTGGAAGCCATGACCGATTTTTGTCCCTTGATATGGTGTCCTTCCAGAGTGTTATCCTCTTGGAAGCCATGATCAAGAAGAAGTCACGAGCATAATTTCTCTTCTCTATGGAAAGCTCATTAAAAAATGAAACAGAGGTTATGAGCATAGTTTGTTTTTCCTCTCTTTAACAAGCTTGTTAAAAAATGAAACAGAAATATGGGGATTGCACCCAGAGCCTTGAGCATAGTTATTTTCTTCTGTCAAGATCGTTAAAAAATGAAATATTAATCTCTCCCATCACGTCGAGTCTCTCTCTATATCTCGTAGATGTTGAGTCGAGTCTTTCATTAGGTCTCATTTTTTAACCTTCTTTTCATCCACCCTTATCCTTTTTCTCCATCTAGTACAGAAATTGGTGACAACCTCAAAGACGGTGAATGAATTGAAGCTTGGGGGGCATGTCTCCAGCCTTTGATGATCATTTCGGAGTTAATCCACCAACTTTCAAGGTGGGGGCAGAGTATCGAGCTTAGTATTTGTTCTTTCTCGCACTCATAAAAACATGAGAATGTAACCAAGCAACCTTTTATCTATTTTTTAGGATAGCATGGATATACAAAAAAGGAATCCTTGGAGTCTTCTTTAAGCTCTTTTCAAACTCTCTAAACATGAAAAGATTGTCGAGTGATATTTCTTCCTTTCACACTCATTAAAAGGTTTTAAAGGGTTCCTTTCAAGTGGTAGTTTATCTCTTTTTCGGCCTCGCTAGACTAAAATTACGAAAAAGGACAACACATGAGTCGTATTTAAGTTCTTTTTAGACTCTCTAAACATGAAAAATCACCAAGTTTACCTTCTTTGGACTCGCTAAACAATCATACATTGAAGGGTCCATATGGGACCAAACCCTTATTCTAGTTTGTTAAATAAAGGAAGAGGGAGTTACTAAAGGTGAGTTATATTGAGCATATGTTACCCTCCTCGAGCTTGTTAAATAAAAAAGAGGTACTCGTCTATCTGGATGGTGGAAAAATTGAAGGAAACAAGTCAAGAAGTTTTTGAGAACATTACCAGTAACTCTTACGGTCACCCTTGAACACAACACTTTGTCTTTGCACACATTTCAATCCACCGAACCTTTGCATTGAACCAATCCTCTGAGTTTTCTTACTCCTTTTGGTCACTCAACGAAAGTCACAGTATCCACTGCATTATCATGTTTTGGTCCATGTCATGTTTCTATTATTGTGCCTCAATGTTCAAGGGAAGTATCTTCCTTGAGAGTTAGCCATCACAAATATCTTGTTTCAATACCCATGTCAGTCCATGTTCATTTGATCTACCAATTTACATATTTGTGTCAGTTTCATGTCATTGATGGGGGATACATCAAGGCCCTCCTGCAACGAGTCTATTCATGTCGACTTCAACACATTATCTGAGAAATAGAATTAGAAACTAGTTAGTACCTTGGGACCTGCATGCCTAAATGGCAGGCCTCCTCGCTTCCAACATTGGGTTTACATCATTGACCTCTGATCGGGTGATTCCATGAATGTTTGACCTCATCTCATCTATTCACATTCACTAGAATGTACTAGGGTACCTTGGGAATCATTGACATCAATGGTGATTTCCCTCACACTTGTTAACGATTTAACTCATTGACCAGTAATCAGGTGGTCTCTGTCATGTTCGACATCAGGAGATCTATTCACTTGGTTAGATTTGTATTGCATCGAGATCGGTAAGAAGACCTTGGGTTGAGTGATCACTCTGATATATACTTTTCTGAGGTTGTGACAGAGTTTGTTTTGAAGATTGACACATATACTATTACATAGATCCACTTTGTATTGGTCCGTGGCTATGTCTTGTCGTCTCGTAGATCCACTGTGTATTTTTTGTGGCTACGATCATTTCATGTCATGTGAGTATAGATCCACATTGTATCTTTGGTGGTTATACTCTTTTTTAATATAATTATGGATCTGCAATGTATCTTATGGCAACCATACCTTGAAATTATTTATTATCTAAGCATATATATGTCTGCCTTGGGTTTGAAACATGTCATAATATTTGTTTGATGGTTGTGTGCAGCTTCTACCAGGTTCTCCACGTCCATACTGTTGCTTGAAAAAGTCTACAAAGTACTTCATTCATCGGTTTCCATCTTCTGACTTCGCACATTGGGGGGGGAATCTGTTACACATCAAAATTAATCACTTTAATGATGACCCATTGTCGTCATTACTAGTGTCACAAGTGTCGCATTTTTGGTCGCAAGTATCACAAACATCATACTGCCATATTGCCCATGTTGTGTCTCGGATGACATTACAAGGACACTTGAGACACCCTCAAAGACTAGTTTAAGAAGGAGAAATCAATTGATGAGGAGTACAAAGCATATTCCATGGAAAAGATGACTTAAAAATGATTTTTGAAGGGAAAATCTCCTGTACCCACTGTCAGGGAGTGCCAACACTCAATACCCCTCTTTGGGGGAGCGTTGCAACACTTAGGACACCATTCTGGGGGAGCATTGGTATTTTTTGAAGGAATTTTGGGCAGCACTCCCATGCCCACTGTCAAGGAGTGTCAATTCTCTATACCCTCCTTTACAGGAGCGTTGCAACGCTCTGTGCACCCTTTTGCGGGAACGTTGGCCTGTTTGAGCAAATTTTGGGTTGTTGAGGAAGATCAAGGAAAAATCCCCTTCATCTTGGAAATCAATTGGATTCGAATATGAGGTCAAGGCTGGATCTTAGGGAGGATCCACAACTTAAGGAGAAATATCCCCAACCTATCCAAAGAATATCTAAGGTGGTTAGGTCTCTCCAAGCTTATATAAGGAGGCCTTCTCATGGTGAAAAGAAGATAGAGTTTAGAGGCATCAAACTTATGATCTCATAAGGGAGATTTATCATTGAAGCATCATCATTTTTGTGTGGATTATTTGACCAAAGGGATGGACAAGGAGAGCTAGGAGAGGCTATTGCACCTTCATCAAAGGTCTGTAAGTATTCTTTTTTGTTCTCATTAATATACATATGTGCTTGGCATGTTTCTTTCAAGGTTGTGTCTGTTCTACATGAACTTGTCTCTATTAGATAGATCTGGTTTCAAGCTAATCTTATTAGAATAGGAAGTTTGTTTTGTCTTTGTTTGTTTTTTAGGACTTATCAAGGAGCTTGGGGATCAAAGATCAACTCGGACTGTGCGAGGATGAACATCATTAAAAGCGTACACCTTTCTTCCTCTTCTCTATACATTAGTTTAGCTAGGTTTAAAAGGATGTCAGTGACCAATGTTAGCACCCTTTCTATATTGGTCTTAGGTGTCTAGATTGCAAGAGGGAATTCACTCGTCTGTAGGGGGATTTTCCTATAATAGGTCTGTAACAATACCATCTAAAATTCTTCTCTTCAATTCTTACTGATGCATACTAAGAACAATAGCATGCATCATATAAACTCTTCTACTAAGTGCATTCACAAATTTATTCTCCTTTCCCTTGATATGCTTGATATCGAAGTCATATTCACTTAAAAAATACAACCATATTGTTTTCCATGCATTCAAGGTTGGTTTCTCAAAAACATACTTCAAGCCAATGTGGTATGTTCTTAATTCGAGTTTCTTCCCCATGAGATAATGCCTCCACATCCTCAAGGCATGAACAATGGCAGAAAGTTCCAAGTCATGCATGGCATAGTTCCTCTCATGTTCCTTAAGCTTTCCCCACTCATATATAATGAAATGTCCACTTTGTGTGAGGACTCCCCCAAGACCTTCCTTACAAGCATCTTTACATACAACAAAAATTTCATTTGGGTCAACAATCTTTAACACAGGTGCACTAGTAAGTAATTCCTTCAACATACTAAAATTCGTTTCACACTTGAGTGTCCACTCAAATTTAGTTCCCTTCTTTTGCAAAGAATTGATGGGATGATCAATATTAGACAACCCTACTATGAACCTTCTCTAGTAGCTAGCTAATCCAATAAAAGATCTAATGTATGACACAATTCTGGGTGTTTTCCATCCTCTAATGTGTTCGATCTTCTCTAGATCTACTCCTATGTTGTGCTCTGAAATAATGTTTCCCAAGTAATGGATCTTCTTTTGATAAAAAAAACACTTACTCAGCTTGGCATACAACTGACGTTCTCTCAGTACTTGCAATACTAATCTTAAGTGATGTTCATGCTCCTCTTCAGACTTACAATAGATAAGTATGTCATCCAGGAATACTATGACAAACTTGTACAAATAATTTCTAAATATGCCATTCATTAAGAACATGAAGACAGTTGGTGAATTGGTCAGTCCAAAAGGCACCACTACAAATTCATAATACCCATACCTAGTCCTAAAGGCTATATTAGGAATGTCTTCTTCCTTTATTCATAACTGATGGTATCCCACCCTCAGGTCAATCTTTGAAAATATATTTTCTTCTCTTAGCTGGTCAAAGAGGTCATCAATTAAGGGTAGAGGATACTTGTTCTTTATAGTGTACTTGTTCAACTGTTGGAAGTAAATACACAACCTCAAGGTTCCATCCTTCTTTTTGACAAAAAGTATTGGTGCTCCCCAAGGTGAAACACTTGCACGTATGTACCCTTTCTTAAACAATTTCTCCAACTGCATTTGTAATTCTTTTAGCTCTGGTGTGCTCATTATGTAAGGTGTTTTTGACACCAGGGCATCTCCTGGCACCAAATGAATTGAAAAATATATCTCCCTTCTTGGTGGAAATTCGGGTATTTCATGGAATATATCTTCAAATTCTTGTAGTACCAAGAAATATTCAAGGATTTCCCCCTTTGCATAAACTCTCTCTTCCACATGAGCTGCATACAATTGACGTCCTTTTCTAAAACATCTCTTCATCTATAAGGCTGAAATCTCCCTTATAGAGATGGGTCTTGGAACTCCATTCACAGTGCTCTGTTTTCCATTTCCATCAAGACATGCAAATGTCTTGTTATGACAATCTAGGACATCATGATGGTTGTACAACCAATCCATCCCAATAAGAACATCATAAGACCCCAATGGTATGATATTTAGATCAGTACTAGTATTCATGCCATTAAGAATTATGGAACAACTTTTGACCATATCATGGATTCTTCTTTTGGTTCTAGTGGCTAACTGAACCAAACTCCCCTTCCCAAGCTTACTTTTATCCAAATGCAATCTATCCACTATCTTAGAATCAATGTAACAATGAATTGCTCTTAAATCAATCAAAATAGTAACAGGATGATTTATGATCTTACCTTCCATCTCAATCATATTGGACTGGTACTCTTCTTGTCGATCATTTAAAACTGCATAGATTCTTCCCATATATTCGACTGTTGTATCCTCTTGGATGTGGTGCACAGTATTCACTCTGTCTTTTCTGTGTGGGAAATCCTTGTACATGTGATCTTCCTTGCATCCCCAGCATTGGATTTGTGGTCTTCCCCTTTTTCCCAAGGAATATTCTTTCTTGGAATCCCCCTTAGCATACTGATATTGATGATTTCTATTAGTCTCATTCCTATTGAAGGAGGTTTTGAATCCTTTCCTCCTTTGATCAGATTTCTCATTCTTCTTGTCCTTCCAAGATTTCTGTAGAGATTGTCTTCCCTGGCCTTGCTCATACGGGTATTTATCCTTGTTGATGGCCTCAGTCAAGGCCTTAGGCTCATCATACTTGATATTTTCCTTATAAAAGACTGGCAATCCACTTAGAAATATTTGTATTTTCACTTTCTCATCACCAATGAACTTGACATATTTTAACAATCCCAAGAACTCCTTCTCATACTCTGCGATAATCATGCTTCCCAACCTGAGTTCAAAGAAATCCTACATTTTCTTGTCATAGAAATTCTCTGAGAGGTACTCCTTATGGAAGTACTTATTGAACTTCTTCCAAGTGATCCTACTTTCATTAACATATTCCACTTGCTTAATTTGGTCCCACCACATTGCATCTTTCCCATGTAAATGGTAGGTGAAAATCCTGGCTTCCAGGTTTGATGAATAGTTATGCAATTGAAACTATCTCTTGAGCCCAAGCAACCATGCTTCGACATCATCCTCCCTTTCTCTTTCACCATCGAAGGAAGGTGGATTGAGATTCCTCAGCTCTCCTTGCAAACTATATACCTATTGCTTCCTTATTTATTGTCTGATAGGGGACACATCTGGACTGCTTACGGGATCATCCGATGCATAAAACTTTATTTCTGAGTGAGGAGGTGAGTGGTTTTCATAAGATATGCTAGCACTTCTAGAATAACCATCTCTTCCATGATCATTTCTTCTTTCATGAAACCTACCTTCCTCCTCTTTCCTTGAGTTTGATTCCTTCTTCGTTTGCCTCTACAACTGATCTAATCTTCGCAACACTCTCATTAGTCTCTCGTTGTCTTCTTTGTTTCTCTGCACTTCCATCTTTAGGCTTCTTACCATTTCTATTGACGTTTCCTTCTCTCCTTTTCCCTTGTGTCCATTGGAATCTGTTTCAGCATTACCAACTCTGGTATTCTGGCCTTCGGCCTCCTTATCATGAATGGAGGCTCCCTTGCCTTCTTCCATTTCCTCAATATGCATCCTGAGATGATGTGTTTAAGCCTCTTAATTCTGCAAAATGTGAAAGCGACCATTTTGTTAGAATTATGCATATGATAAACAAAAAAAATTCCAAACCATGCTACATGTCTCTTTCTTGTTTTTTTTGATGGAGATTGTATACCCATTCTCCTAAAATAATAGTGTCCTATTATCCCTAGGTTTACACAAAATTTCATCCTGAGCAGGCGCTTCCTTCAAACCACCTACCCAGGTGACCATGCCTAGAAACCGCGGTTGTGACCACTCACCTAACCAAAAGCCACTTCACGACTCCGTGTGTTGAGTGTTTACATATGAGCCAACCCTGACTCTCTGAATTCCAAACTCCTGACTTGGAGCCTAGTGCATGCTAGCTCCTCTGTTAGCCTTCACCAATGTGACCTCTGGCTATGACCCAAGGCCAATCTCACAGGAGATTCGTAACTTCGCATGCCGGTTATTTTCATATGAGCCAACCTTGTCTCTCCCGACTTTCAAAATCTCAAACTGTATCCTAGCGAGTGCTCTTTCCTTCCCTTAACTTTCATCAATGTGATCCCTCACTATGACCTGGCGCCAATATCTTGAGCACTGCTCGACTTTGCACTTCGCGTTGTCAGAATATTTCTTGTATCCCTTATTCTGACTCTTGAACTTGTGCTCGCATCAGATCGACGATCCACAATCCTCATGATCCGATGGTTCTTCTCTCCCCCTTTGCAAATTGAGACTTCACATCTCTCAAAATTATTTGATACCATGTCAACGATCGAGATCTCCTTGTGCTCCAACAGTTGAGATTTCCTTCATGAAGTCGACACTTCACATGTCGTGAAGTTGGAGGATTACTCACCTCTCTTCTCCCAATATCCGAACTCACTAGTTTCTTGGGACCAAATCAATGGTCCACACTTTCCTTCGATCAACTGTTGTGATCCTTTTGCAAAATTGGACTTCACGAGATTGCTTACCCTGTGCACTTCCAAAGGGTTAAATCTCGTGCACTTACCTCTAGGTCAGGCGGTCTAGACTCACCTATCCTCCGATCCAATGATATCACATCTCTCCTGACCCTATAGTGGTGATCACTCCCTAATTCGAAGGGGATGGTCACGATCCTTCGAACCCCTACAAAGGATCTATGACGTTTTGTCTCCTGTCTAGATTTTGCAACGCCATTCCTCCTGATATTTTTAAATTCATGGTTAGAGTTTGATCTCGACCACGAGACTCTGACCAACAGACCCGGCCCAGTGTTTCAACCAGAAGCTTTGATACCAAACTGTAACATACCCATCCAGCCACAGGCCGGGGTATGCTACTTGCAAGCCCACCCTTGGACTTATTTTCCATACCGATACCTTCTTTATTTATTAAAGATGCATAAGACAAAAGATATAATGACATGCACAACAATTTCCAATGAGAATGCATATTCTAAAGATTCAATTAATGGTAATTAAATATACAATAGAAAACCATTCATATGCAGATAATAACATCACAACATAGAGCACTTATCTTTATGAAAGATGACACCAATTAGTTGGATACCAAGGACGTTCCACCCAATTGTAGACACTACTACTCCAAATCTCAACAACAATGTCACCCCCTAGCTAGGGCTATGAATCCACAAGGACGGTTCTAGAGTGTTACTTGGCTTCCCAAACCAATTATCACTAAATCTCTAATAGGCTCTCCAACACCCACAACAATCCAAGTACCCATCTCTCTTCTACCTAGCTTTCACCACCCGAGAGAATGGACCTCCATCTTTCTCTACCATGCAGTCCCTTAGGTAGTCCTTCTCCTTATTCGTGTCTCTAGTGCAACTGGTCTAGATTCTCAATGCCGAAACTCTTAGGACTCGTTTCTATGAGCAACGTTGGACATAAGCCACTGCATCTCAAACATGCAGGCCTCAAGGCACGACTGGATCACACCAATGACCATTATAGCCAACTATCCTGTGGCTAATTCTTCAGTAGTTTGGTCCCCCTTCCCGAGAACAAGACGCAGGTGAGGATCGATGGAGGAGGTAGCTGAGTGCATGGGAGTGTGTGAGGGAAAGAATGGGGTAACGCAAAGGTGAAAGAGTGGATGAGCCAATGACCAACCCTACAATCGAACTAGGGGAGGGTTTAAGTATTTCATGGGGAAATCAAGAACCTCTTGGCCTCCCCAAGAATCTCACATAATCAATCCCCCCCTTAGGAAAAAAGGTAATTAACATAGGAATAAACATTTAGCCTCCCAATCCCCCTATCTTGTGGAATCATAGACCCCTATAACTCTAGTCCTTGTCCGTCTAGCAGCCAACGATGTGTTTATTATTAATGATGATCGAAACATTGCATTTCTTGGGCATACTGGACCTTTAATAATTGTTTGGGTGCTCAGGCCTCTCAGCATTGTAACAATACATTATTTAAAATGGGGGGTTCAAAACCTGGGGTGTTACAGATAGGTCTTGAAATAAAAAATATTCTAGATGATATGACTATAACACATTGGAGAACAATACAAGTGAATTATGAGAAAATTATCATAGCTATATTATCACATGTAAGGTCGAGAGAATTATCAATGGAAAAATGTGTGATGAATTTAAAAATTAAGATTGTTGAGTTATTTTTATTTATGTTAGGACAATAACATTAATCTTTTCAGTTTAACATATAAATGTTTTAAATATTTTATTATGTATATCATTATAACATTATTATTTTTTATTTAGTCACAAGATGTATATAAGAATACAAGAGTAAATGGTCAAGATGTTGAATGAAGAAAGTTGGTGTTGGCATAGGGGAAGACCCAGGGTTCAGCTCTAACAATGCACCAACAAGCCTTAACTACTGGCCCTTTCGGGAACACCTGTGAAGCAGATGCAGTCCCACCTGAAGTAGCTATAGGGGGTTGCAGGACACAGGTGTCTACAACCAAAGGAAATGCAAAGTGGATTCATAGAAACAACACATAGCCACCTAGTTATCCTTTATCTTCCTTAATCCTACTGTGTGAGTTACATTTCCAATATAACACAATATCACAATAGCAGCATATGGAATGACAAATAACACAACATCAATCACACATAACACAAGATATATGTGGTTCACCCTCTCCCTAGGGCTACGCCCACATAACTGTTCTTTATGATATATTAAGATGGAAAAATACAGCTCTTATATGTTCTCTTAGCTAGCAGATCTTCTCTTCTTCTCTCTCTCTCTCTCCCCTCCCTACGCACCCAGTTGTAGGGTTGATCTTCACACCTAGATAAATATATTACAATACCAAAAGGCTCTCGTACTCAACACTTATGTCTCACAAAACAACAATCACTCAATAGTAACTATGAACTCCCCACCAATAAAGACCCTTTCTTACTCCTCTCGATCTATATTTATACATTACAATAGATCTCAGACAGCCTTAGGATGAAACCTAGGTGTCAAAACCCTAGATACCAAAACTCTAGGTGTCTACAACCCTAGGTCAACTTCACCCACGTTTTCACAACTTTTCCAGCCTGTCTTTCCTTCCTTCATGCATGGTGCTTCAAAGAATCTATTGACATCTTCTTTCACTTGCTGAGTTGTCCATGATCCCTCTTCCTTTCTAATCTGTCATTCTCGATCTCCTTGTCCAATAGCTTCTTTTCTCTTACTTCGCTACGTCTTTTCTACTCTTTTTCTCACTTTGACCCAGTATCAGTCACTGTGTCTTTCACGCAATTCTCATTTTTCCTTTTCTCCCTTAATCTTTGCTTTCTTCCATAACCAAGGGCCAATAGTTGTGATGATGTTAAAATCAACTATCTAGATTCAAACACTATAGCAATATTGAAAGAATTTTTTGTTGCATTAAAAAATGCATGTTGATTTATTACATTCATATTATTTGTTTGTAAGTTAATTTATTTCTATTTTAATATTTATATATGTTATAGCCCTAAAATACCCTACCTATGCATACATGGCATTGGCCCTTCTACTTGCATAATTTTCCAAATCATTACCATTTTTTTGAGCATGTATGTGTCTTGCTACATTACAACCAGAGTACATACATGAGATGCATAATAAATAGCCTACATTTACCTCCAAAAGTTTCAAAAATTACAAATTTGCAAGGAATTTGGTGGATTTTACAGCCTATAGTATGTTTCCCAACCAATTCACTTGTTGTAGCCGGTCCCCAAACCGAATAACTATCCTTTTGTCATATAAAATGAGGTCTTCGGGTACCATTCCAAAATCAAGCATTATAATGGTGAAACTATGCCCAAATCCCTTTCCCTCCTTGCCCAAGTATTTGCAACCCCTTCTGAGTCGTGCCTTAGTATTCCTTCTCTAGACTCTTCTCCTATACAATCCCTTCCCTTCCTATGAAGTGATCAATTTATTGTGAGAGAGAGCTTTGGGATAGTGCACTTGTAGCGACATTAAGGGGATCCTAGACCAGGTTTGCAGAGCGTCAACCTACAAAGGTTGTAATTTTCAATCTTTGGATTTGAATAAAAGAATACTTTTCCTCTCCCAAATGACATCTTTATGTTTTTCATTTGATTTATGCATAATGCTTTATATCTAACCCTAATCTTGATGAGTAGAGATAGAATATTTGTAGCTTTTTTTGCCTAATTTTTCTTGCAAGTCATATTTGGGAGGAGACTTGTAGCCTGGGAGCTACAAGACTAGAGGTGTTCTACATCGAACGTTGCACCAGAGGTACTACTTCTAACCTACTTTCCTATCTCCTTCTATTCATCTAGTTAGAGTGTTTGGGGTAATTTAGGAATTATATTGTATTTTAAGGGAGATCATAGCTCTGCCTATACTTTGACCCTAATATAGTAATAGGGGGATTTTCCTCGCTAGCAGAATTGGAGTCTCCATTGGGGAATTCTCTCTATGGTTTTATAATGAAGTTTTTGGTTTTAATTGGTTTCTTTATCTCTTTTTTGAGTTTTTAGCAAGTTCACTGAGTCTTTGTAGTGTATTTGGTCACCCTCAAGGTGCCTACCAGCTTTCACTACCCTATCAATCTAGCAAGTATTTTTCTTTTTTGAAAAATATCAGAGCTGTATGCATTCTTCTTTGGCTCAACCCACATACATACGTAATATATACAGTAGACAACCTGCATACATACGTAGGATGTTGGTGCAACAACCCGTGTCTCTATATCTTGAAAGGGTTAAAAAAGAGAGAGAGATTTATTTATCTTTCCTACTAGAAGCCTTGGGTTTCTCAGGCCTTTATTGGACTTTATAGGGTCTCTGTTAGTGGTCTTATGATTGGGTTAGTGATTCAATTTTAACTTGTTTTTAGCTTGAATTTTTAAGAAAAATAAGTTGTATTTTGAAAGAAATGGGGGGGAATGAATCATGTATTCTATATTTTATTTTAGCATATTTTGTTAGTTCGTGTTTGATTGGAAGAAAACAAAAGTAAAAAACCAAGTTGTTTAGGTCTCTTTCTTTCTTTTCTTTGCTTCACATTATTATTTGAAAAAGAAAAATAAATTAGAACAGGGTTGTGTTTTCTTCTCATCTTGAAATCATTTCAAAAGAAAAATAAGAAAGAAAATACTTTGTTTTCTCTTTTGTTTCACTCAAAAGTTGCATTGTGCATTTTGCATTTCAAGGAGAAAATATTGCATCTTTACGTTTAAAGGATTGTTCATGCTTTTTCTTCTTTGAAACGCTTTTCATTTAAAGGATTACCGTAAAGTTTTATTTTCCAGTTTTCTTATAAGTTTCATTTTTGCAAGACTCTCAAACAACATTAGTTTCACTTTCATTCCTTGAGTGAGAAAATCCCCTAAAATTAACACGCTAATCTAAAATATATTATGTAACACTTTTTCTAGGGTTCACCAATAGCTTACACTAGGGCCTTGGATTAGGTGTGGAGAGGTAAAATATCCAAGGCCAACCAAAACTTAAATTAGGTGTTTGTGCTAGGGTGTGAGAAAACCACTTTGTAATTACTCAATCCGGGAATCTCCCCTCACACAAGAGTCGAACATGAGGCCACGTGGAGGAGAAAAACACAGATATCCACTCCTGATCCCAACAAAGTGTTTTAGAGAGTGTGTATTGGGGGTGAATCTTGTAGTGTTATTGTCTCGACTTGTTTCAGACCTCTGAGACACTTGGATCTACCCAAGGTACTCTAAGAGTTTTTCTGGCCTTGTTGCATTTTAGGCCTCAGGAGGATATTTAGGCTTATTTACTCTTCCCATACACTCGCTCGACTATTGACTATACCCCCCTAGTTTTTTATTACATATTGGTGACCTAGTTTCCATTATATAGTTTGACGCACAAGTGACTATGAGGGGTGTATCATGGCACCTAAGACATAATCTATATTCTCTAGGTGAAAATCGAAGGGATCGTCGGTTGGAGGTTTGGGTAACTATTTCTCTTGGCCAAATGTTTTCCTTTGTGAATGATTTGGACGATCATGACTTCATCTCCCTAGGGTGGAAGCATTCAAAAGGGTGGTTTTTTTGGTTTTTATATTTTTAGCATTTTCTTCTTATTGGTGTGCTTTGTGCTCCCTAATTTTCCATAGCGAGTTAGTCAATCATTTCTTCGGGTCTCTGACCTAAGGTGGTAGAACACCCACTCCTCCGGTCATGAGGACTTTTCTATCTTCCTCTTATAAACGTGGAGCCACCTCTTTATAGGAGTTGTTGTTTATACCACTCGTTCACTAGAGTTAGTGTGTGAGACCTTTTTGGACTTGAATGATCCCGCAAGGGAATAACCTTTGCGTAACATATTCATGGAAAACGTTCCCAATGATACCAACCAAGGAACCCCTTTGCAAGTGGGTTCTTGTTCTTTTCCTTTCTTTGGAAATGTTGGTGTCCCTTTGATGGCCACTTTGTACATTCCTGGGTTTAATGTGAGACTATACATTTGTTTGGGTACCATTCCAAATGTCTCAAATTCTCTTGATGCTTCTTAGTAAATAACCTTATGTCATGGGAATCATGTTGGTGTTCCTTCATCAACAAAGTATTCTCCTCCTCCTTCTACCTTCTCTGGTGAAAGTATAGCTACTAGTAACTGAAAGACTAAATGAAATAGAAAGACAAAGAATAAGAACAAGAAATCATCAACCTCTGTGATTCATGTTGGAGATAGGTCCTCAAGTTCTGCAAGTCATGTTGAAGAACAAAACCCAGGTTCTACAAGTCATGTTGGGGGATAAATTCTATTCACTGCTAGTCATACTGGCGATAGGTCCCTATCCTCTGAGAGTCATTCTATCAACCAATCACCAACCTCTACAAGTCATGTTGAAAATGTGAAACCAACCACTGCAAGTCATGATAGGGGAACAAGTCTCATCAATTCAGGTCATACGAGTGATATGTAAACAACCTCTACTAGTCATGTTGGGGACAAGAAACAAACCACTTCTAGTCATGTTGGGGCCATTGATTTTGTTCATAAAACTAGATGGATAGGACATAAGCCTAAGTTCCCTTGTAATATTTGAAAGGAAGATCACCTTACTCATTTATGCCCTTGCCTTCCAGAGGCATGAAGATTGTGGTCCTTGTTTGCAATATCTTATGATTCTGAGTCTTATGAGGTTTCCTCATAGTATATTCAACCTTTGGTTGATGAAGTGGTCTTGTAAATTAAGTCTTCAACAAACCCCACTCCTCTTTTGCGGGGTGATGTGCATTTAGACCATTTTGTCTCACAACCTATTCATCCAGTGGTTGAGGAAGTGTTCATGTCGATGCAATCTTTGGTCGATCCCACTGTTCTCTTGGAGAGTGTCGTTCTACCAAAGTGGTCAGGTCGATGCATTCTTCAATTAATCCCACGCTTCTCTCAGAAAGAGTCTACTCTACCAAAGTGGTCACGCCGATGCAATATTTGGTTGATCCCATTCTTCTCTTGGAGAGTTTCGAGTCTACCAAAGTGTTCACACCGATGAAATATTTGGTTGATCCCACTCTTCTAATGGGGACTTATGTGTCTACTGACTATGTTTTTATCATTTCAATTTCAATTCTTTTAGAAAAAGGGGACATTCCGCTCACTTCAATCACATCCCGTCCAAGTCCTAGGATGGTTTCCTTTGATTGGAATGACCTTATCGAGCCTCATATTCCTTCTTTTGTACTCTTTAAAATAAGGGTTGAGGTTAATTCAAAAAACAATTACTAGTATATTATAGATCAAGGAGCCTCCACAAGTATTTTATCCTCCTTAGCTTGGAAATATTTGGGTTCTCCCGATCTTATGACTGCTTCACATGAGCTACTCGATTTTGACAGATGTCCTACTAAATTTTTGGGGATTCTTCCTCGGTTACCTATCTCGTTAGGTAGGAAGAATGTCGTTGTCAATGTTATAATGATGCAAGGCTCGTTAGATTTCAATATGATTCTAGGGAGTTGTTGGCAGCCAATTCATTTTTTTCGATTGCCCTAAAAAGCTGCCTACACCTAATTGTCTTCTAAACGACAAAGTCATCGTCGCATTTTGCAACTAGACATTTTATTCATTTCTTGCAACAATTGCAATTTGATTTCGATTCAGTTTTCACAACTGAAAGTGTGAAAACCCCTCCATCGTTGTTTGGACTGTCATGATCTACTCATTGATATCCCGATTGGTACTTACCTTTGGTCTGCTATTAAACGGCTAGAACGACTTTCAAACTATGCCCATTCACTTTGATTGCGCAACTTGATTTCTTTGGTAAGGTATTGAACATGTTAAGTTATGGGTTATATTTGATTTCATAAGGGTCATGGTTGATCTTGTTTTATATGATGTGATCCTCACTATCATAACTTCTTAACTTATCGATTTCATAAAATCATTGGTCGCAATGTTTATAAACTTTGATTATGCTAAAAAAACGCATGGGCCATGTATCAGTTTGGTTTCATATTTGAATGGCAATGTTTTACACTTGTCGCATTGGTAAAACTTTTTGTATTTCATGTTGGATTGAATTATACACTTGGCGCATGAATATAACATATGGTTTTGGTTCTACATTTGATTGATGGCACGTTGATATGGTTATACACCGATTTGGGTTGGCTGATTAATATGTTTTAAACGTTCTGATTACTGATGGAACAACGCTGTACTCAGCCATTAATACACTGCATGGCGGTGATAAGCCCACCACCTTTGCACGCATTACATTGATTCATTCCCCTTTGATTGCTTGCAGCTGTTAAGCCCTATTGTTTTTCTCCTGCGTTTTGTATTGTTCAAACCAAACCCTACCATGCACAGAAGCCATGGCTCCAGTCGTAAGGGCCGAGCCCAATAGGTGCCAAGCACTACTGATGTTTGATGGCGCTTATAGCGACCTGGAGAAATTTGGGTGGCTCCCGTTTATAAGGAAATTCGATGGTTATAACCCTATCATGGCTCAGCAATTTGCATTATCATTCGATGGCTGCCGAGCCAAAGTTGGAGATGTCCAACTTGAAATTAATGAACAGTTTCTTAGCTCGGCAACTAGTCTGCCTGTTACGGGACAGAAGTGGTCGAAGAGTTGCAAGGTGGATGATGTCCCGTGGACATTGTTGTTCCAATATCGAATGGTGAACTCTTGCGACAAAGGTTTGCCTGCAAAAATGTTAAAACATCACTGGCATGACCTCCTAATGATAATCAAGCTATTCATTACTTGCGAGGGCAGGTACGGGTTCATTTTCCTGTTTCACCTTCGTCTATTGATGGTTTTTATGGGCTTCGAACTTAGTATGCCCCACTACCTGCATAGAAGTTTGTTCAAGATGGCCAAAAGGTACAAGCGTAACCAGGATGATACCAGCCTCTTCCATTTGGGGTTGATTAAAATGATTATGGTTTATGAGTTGGGGTTACGTCGTGATTGTTGGGATGATTTTCTCAGTCGTAATGGCTTTGAAGAATCAAACCCTCCACAGGTTGATAAACCCATGGTGACCTAAAGCAAGCCTATCCCTGTGCCTTACAACGTTTTTCTACCCAAACCTCTACCCGACCCACCTATGAACTTACCCATGACTGTGACCAAACAGGTCAAAATTGCTAAACCCGCATGCAAAAATCCTAAAGCTAAAACTGGTGCTAATTCTAAAGGCAAGAAAAATGCTCGGTTAATATCTCGCATGACGAGAAATAAACCTAAAACCCCTGCCAACCCTGAGCCTGTCGTGGTCAGCGAAGACTCTGATTCAGAGATTGAACGATTTCTCGCAAACGAGTATCCTTACTCACAGGGTCTGTGTGACAAGCTTGCAGATGACTTTGTCAAGAATTTACCACCTTGTTTGCGGGATGATCCTAACTTTCCTGGCATTGAACTACCTCGTGGAACCCTCGGTGACTCATCGAAACCCCCATCTGCTCAACCAACTGTTCCCCCGTGCGATCTGTGTGGGTTATGGTTGGAGAGATACTACTTAGATGTGCCGATGTTGCAATCCAGAATCCATGATTTGGAAAATCAAGTGGCAAAGCTCACTGGTCATAATGCGAAGGTACAACCCACTGACAAGAAGCAGTGAACAACTGGTTCAATTCTGTTCAAGAATGTCGAGTCAGCCACGGCAATTGTCAATTTGAAATTGGCATAACCTCAGCAACCTCGCTGGTATAACTTTCACCCATTTATATGGCACATTCATAAACTCTGCATACATCATTGACCTGCTCTGTTACATAAACATGCATTGCTGTATATAACTTGTTTTGGTAAATCGAATTTTGCTATTGGATTTGGTCTTGATTCTATTAGTCATAATATGGATTTGATTGTGTTAAATCGGTTGCGATTGAATGTTCTGTTGCATCTATTATAGACAAGCTGTTTTGAATTTCAAATATTGAGACACGATTTATGCTGCGATCTAAATTGGTTATGAGACACATGGTTATTTGTTACAATTTTATGTACATATGACTCTGGTCAGCCTGGATACGGTTTGGATTTTGTTTAAAAAAAAAAGGGGTTTTGTTTTATATCGAGAATTGATACAAATCGTAACAATCATCCAACTTCCAACCAGTCAATTCATTGAGGCCAGTCGACCCTGTTCTATTGAGAATTGGAATGACAGTGTATTTTCAGTTACGAATGGATTTGTAAAACAAAATTGATCATGCCCATGATGATGAATTGTCTATAATTGACTCAGACCCGATTTTATTTGATTGCCGCCTAGCTTATGGTTATCAATGCTGTTCGATTTTGACTGTGTTTCACTCAGCGAATAAAATCCATGGCGATTTTTGGTCAATACTGTTACGCATGTTTCGTTTTGAGTATATCGTAACAGCCTTCTCATATCTGATTACAATGGCCTGCCTATCCTTACTGTTGATTGAAGCGACATATGTATATTATTACAGCTGCAACATATATCTTTTGTATTCAATGATATCGATTGTAGTTATGTTGTGGAAAATCTTATCTGATATGATTACTATTCTGTTCAATTATGGTTGTGGATTACGATTACTTCATATCTCATTTGATTTGATTCACTGTCCAATTTCGTTTGATACGAAACAGGCCTGTCAAAGTTTGACCATGTTTTATGGTAACTAAAAACAGAGCATTCTTTACTCTGTTTCGATTGCATTCGTTTTGATATTGTTTAATTTGAATAGTAGTTTCGCTTCGATTATTAGTAATTCATTTTTTGAGGATTATTAAAAGATGATTCGATTTGATTTTATTTGATTATATCTGGTCTTGTTTTCTATTCTTGACTAGCTACAGAATCAGATGATTCTGTAGCTAAGTCTGTGGAGTCAATTTTTTATTGTTTTCTTAATGAAATGTCTTTCTAACTTGATCTTTGTGTTCTATTGCAGGCAAATTTGAATTGGCAATAGATATGATGAGCAGTTAGGGGATGTTTTACAGATTCTACTTGCATTTTATTTCCTTAGTTTAGGTGATTTTGGGATATCTCCCAGGATATGTAAAACTATTTGATATTATCCACAAGGAAGTTTTACCTTGTGAAGAGACCTATATATACTTATGGATTTTGTAATAATGTACATCCTCAGTTGTGGGAGAACAAGGATATGGAGTTCTATCATGGACTGGAGCAAAATTGATGTTTTGTCATAGCTTTAGCTTCTCAATATATCAACACTTTGTTCCATGTTTTGTATATCATTTTGTTTATGGTTTAGTATTACTTTTGCTATCTAAATCAAATGCGAATGATATAATTTTATTACTGTTATCCATATCTTGTCTCTTCCAAATAGATAAAAGACATAACAATTGTTAGTTCAGTTTGTGAATGATAGTTTTATCTTCTTCATAAATCGAACTGTAATATATAATTTTTCTGCATAATAGGTTTCCCTTATTGCAAGAATTTATAATCATAAGATTGTTATGATTTTCTTTTATGTCTTGTTTGTCCTGTAAAACACTTCAAGGAGTAGGATAGCTGATCGTTTGCGAGAAGCTTAAGGACTAAATGGTGTGAGTTTCCCTCCTCCAACTAGCTCAGAAGTCATCATACACAGGGCAGACTTGGAGCGTTTCCAGGTCAATAAGTCTTTTGTTTATTGTTTCTATTAAGTACTTTAATATAGATGTAAGCTTAATTAGATTTATATTACATTGTTTAATTTCAGTAAATATATTAGATCGTTTAATTTCAGTAGTTTTTATTTCTTTTTAATAAAATATAAAAATCAAAAAAGAGATTCTTGGCTATCTGAAGGCAGTGAACGCATGAGTTTTGCAGGTTTTAATTAAATCTGTAGGTTGTTTATAATGTACATTTGTGAATAAGAAATATTACAACTGATAATTAGACAATTGATTTGAATTACTATAATTGTAGTTAGTCGATTGTATATAATAGTTAGAATAGTTTGATTTAGTTTTAATTTAGTAAGTTGATTTAATTAGGTTACTATATTAATTAGTTAGTTTATTTTGTTTCGTTAGTTGTAATTAGTTTAGTTTCTTTTTGTTTGTTTAGATAGTTTAATTTGTTTGTTAGTTTAGTTAGATTAGTTAATTCAGATCAGTTTTCTCTTTGGTTTTCTTAGGAGACCTTAGAGCGGCCAGCGGAGCCGTTAAAATCGTCAAGGTGGTCCATTCCAAACGGCTTGGGTTATTTAGACAACCCCAGACCGGTTCCACTCTCCCAGTTGACGGATGGTCAATTTCGCCCGTCAACAAGAGTGATTATGTATACGCTATGAACGTTGTGGTCTCTACATTCTTTCAGGTGATGAATTTCCCTCATGATGGAAGCATTGTCACTATCGACCAATTGGCATCTGATAATAACCATCCTAATTTGTCATTAGTTGAGGCCACCCCTTTATGTGTTCCTAGTGTTCATGTATAATCTACCCCACTACGGGTTAATTATGTGGCATCTTATCCTAGATGTTTAATTACTTTTGAGCAGGAACTTTTGCAATCACATTTTCCTTATCGATACTTTCTCTCAGCAATTGATCAATATTTTTATCCTATGGAGGCATGGGAGGCCTTGCTTCCGCCTCTTGGTTCGAGTGGTCTTGAGTCTCCTTTTGAGTCTGATCTCTCTATTTGTAGATCCTCAGTCCCTCGTGATTGTGATTCGTCATTGATAGAATATTCCAGTCCTAACCAAAACCTCCATCGTCATATGGAATATGCTCAGTTTACTTCTCCCTTTGTGACTGTCAACCCTCCCCGTTCATGTGATTTCTTGGATTTTTAATTGCCATCAGATGAGGTTATATTTGAAGCCATGACTAGGGTTTCTATACCATGGGAAGACTCACACCGTGGTTTGTGTTTTCTTCCATTTTGTGAGACTATCCAGGTTGAATATCAAAGACACTCTTTCTCAGAGCCTAGTAGTGGGCTCTACCTGAACCAATACTATGCATGCATCGTACGACTGTGCAATACCTTGTACATATTGTACAGTCCAGGTTTGTTGTTTTCAAGTTTTTGTATTCAGTAAATCCTCCTATTTTCCGAAGTTTCTATCTATAGTGGATCTATTAACTTCAGGATGAGTGTTATTGGTATTATATGAAGGATATTGGAGACATTTTTCTTTGAAATTTTGTTAGTCATATCGATCCATTCTGATAGGTATTGACCTCGAAATTGACATATAGGTTAGATTTTTTCCTACTTGCATTTTTTGCATTATCTGTTTCCTAGTTATTTTTGCCTTAGAATCGATCCCACCAAAGTGTGACACAAAACCTTCTCATTTGCTTTAGAAGTGTCGTAATTAGGTGGTATAACCTACCTCTACATGGATGCCCTTGGTAGATCCTTTGCTGCATTTTTGGCGTCTATGTTGTGAGTTTGACTATAGGCTTAGGAGTCTTTGTTAGTACCACCATGATTAAATAATGAAGCCTCATTCTTTTCATTAATCATCTTTCTTAGCCTTACCCACAGGACTCCCTAATGAGCATGCTTTGTTGTTTTTCAAGCTCACTTTAAATTTTTAAAGAAACATCTTGCAAGATTGTATTTATTCCTTTTGATCTTGTTTGGATTACTTGAGAAACTAAACCCCTCTCGAGTCTTCTTTAAGCCATTCTTAGACTCTCTAAAAATGAAAATATTGTCGAGTGATATTTTTTCCCTTCATGCTCATGAAACTGAAATTTGAAGGCACATATGTATGGCAATAGTTTACCCATTTTTCGGTTTGGATGGCTAATTTTATGAATAGAGGTATGATATAGGAACTTCAGTTCTCTAGAAAAGTATTCTTAGGCGTAATTTTAACCCTTTTTCAGGCCTGAGGAACTAAATTTTTGAAAAATGAACATTCTCCTTGGTTTTGGTTTATCACCTTTTTCGGGCCTTGGAGATTACTTACGAAAAAGGAACCCCCTCGAAGTCCATAGTTAATCTCTTTTAAAACTCCCTAAAATTGAAAAGATCATTGAGTGACCTTGTTCCTTTCACACTCGTTAAATTGGTCTAGAAAGAACATCTACTTGGCATGAGTTTAACCCTTTTTCCATCCAATGGATTATTTAGGAAATACGTATGCCTTGGGAAATTCATCTCGCTAGGAGATTTCTCCTCAATTATATTTTATACTTTTTCGGGCTAAGGAGACTAAACCTAGAAAGAGGATTTGAGTCCATAGTTAATCTCTTTTCATACTCCTTAAAATTGAAAATATAGTCGAGTGAAATTATCATTGTCACACTTGTTAAAATGGTTTTGAAAAGATGTCCCTTTGGTGAAAGTTTAACCATTTTTTGAGAAAATTTGACTAATTGAGAAAAAGGTACTCCCTAGAGTCTTCTTTAATGTTTTTTCAGACTCTTTAAATGTGAAAAAACCACCAATATTACCTTCTCTCGGTTCATAAAAATTTACATGGAAGGGGTCTTGTTGTGTCATGTTTAATCACAATGCGGGTCTCATATTTGCGTCTTTGGCCTAATGTCGGTTCCATGTTTCTCTCAATTGAACCTCTAAAGAATTTCTTATAAGCAAGCCTTTCTACACTGTTTCACCTCTCCAATCTGACACCTTGACCCATGGAGGAATTTTCCTCGAGTGTCCTTATCCTGGACATGTCTCCTTGCCCTAAGCATCATTATGTTCCATGAGCTTGGAACCAATTTTCTTGCACACAAAACTCATTTCTCCTTTGTAATGTAGCATTCTTTTATTCTTTTCCAATCTCGTTAAAAAATTGAAAAATACAAAAAAAACAAATATTCCAAAAAGAGGGGATGGGAAATATACATTCTTTTTTTCAGCAGCAAGATAGTCTCCCTCGGACAAAGCACATTCTTCCGTTCATGTTCCAAGCATTAGGATCTAGTATGACCTTAGGAAGTTGTTCTTGCTACATAGAGTTTTTCCCTCCTTTGTTTGGTTACTCTTCCAAACATATGGAGAGTTTGCAGTGCCTCCTGCATCAGAGACTTATGTCAATATTATGTTTCCTGAGTATGATCATCTTTCATGATTTTTTCCAAGGAAATATTTTTCCAACCTGAGCTGGCTATTCTCTAGTTTGTCCCTTGAATTTCACAAGTCAACCATCCCATGAGTCCAATCAAGTCTGGATTTAAAATCGATGAAGTTTTACGCCTAATCATCGAGATCCTCTTGTCTTTCCCTGTCGGCTTTTCAAAGACCTTAGAGTAGTGAGTATTAAAATCCTATTGTACTCCTACCTGAGCTGCTGAAAATCTTGAAGTTGTCGCTCGAGCTATGAAGCCCTCATCTCCGGCCACATGTTGATACTTCTTGATGATGCATATTGTATTGTATTCGAATATCATCAAATTATTTTTAGATGTAGATCCACTATGTATTGCTCACGAATACACTTTATATAGACATTTATATGACATGGAATTGCAATGAAATTGATTGGAAGACATGATTAGTTCATCCTGATCATGGGTATGCCCACCTTAGAGAGATCATTATTGTTTTGTAGATGGTGACCTCCCGAACTCTAGTCTCGGGATCACTCAACTTTGTGCATTCCCACTGGTAAAGATATTGTAATGTATTTCTGCCATTATTTTCTCTTCTCTACATCACACATTATGGGGCATATGTTACAGCCCTAAAATTCCCTACCTATGCATACATGGCATTGGCCCTTCTGCTTGCACAATTTTCCAAATCACTGCTCATGAACACATCCTACTTCACTACATCTCGAGTACATACTAGAGATTCATAATAGACAACTCGTGTTTACCTCCAAAAGTTGCAAAAATTTAAACGTTGGAAGGAATTCAGTGGATTTTATGGGCTATAGTCAGTTTCCCAACCAATTCACATGATGTAGCCTGTCCCCAAACCGAATAAATATCTTTTTTTCATATAAATCATTTCTTGGGATCCCATTCCAAAATCAAGCATTAGAACTATGAAACTATGCCCAAATCCCTTTCCCTCCTTGCCCAAGTATTGGCAACCCCCTCTGAGTTCTGCCTCAATATTCCTTCTCTAGCCTCTTCTCCTATATAATCCCTTTCCTTCCCCTGAAGTGATTAGTTGATTGTAAGAGAAATATTTAGGATAGTGCACTTGGAGCAACATTCAGACAAGCCTGAACTAGGTTCGCGAAGCATCCTACAAAGGTTGTAATTTTCGATGTTTGGATTTGAATAAAATAATCTTTTTCCTCCCCCAAATGATATCTTTATGTTTTTCATTTGATTTATGCATAATGTTTTATATTTAACCCTAATCTTCATAAGTAGAGATAGAATATTTGTAGCGTTGTTTGCCTAAGTTTTCTTGTAGGTCAGCTTTGGGAGGAGACTTGCAGCCTCGAAGCTACAAGGTTGGAGGTGTTCTACATCGAACGTTGGATCAGAGGTACTACTTCTGACCTACTTTCCTATCTCCTTCTTCTCATCTAGTTAGAGTGTTTGGATTAATTTAGGAATTAGATTGTCTTTTAAAGAGATCATACCTCTCCCCATACTTTGACCCCAATATAGTAATAGGGAGATTTTCCCCGCTAGCAATAGATATATAAATATATGTTTGCTTGTTTCATTAAATATGCCAAAGAAAAATACAAATGGATGTAATCACCCTCCACATAAATGAACATCAATGAGTAAGTAATTATAAAAAACAGAGTTAATTAAGATATTATTACATTAACTTTAAAATTTACGAATCTAAATTTAGTATCATAACATGTAATTTAAATGTAACATCATAAATGTAAACATACACCAAAATAAATAAATATATATATATAGAGAGAAAATTTAAAAATATAGAATAATCCTCTTTTTGAATGCTTAGAGAGAAAAATAATCATGTGCAAGAATCTAGGCTCACGATCAGTTCTCTATATAAAAAAAAGATTTAACATTTAATTGATTCTATTATTTAATGGAATTATTTAAGAATCATCAATCCGATATTTAAAATCCTAAATTATACTAAAATATTAATTCAATTCTACTTGAGCGTTGAAATTTTCAATTTCAACGAAAGATGACCCTTACATTGTTGCTACGTTAGGACTGGTAGGTGGTTAAAATATCGTGGAAACTATGAATTCTCCAAATTAAATCACAGAACTTGAATCATTGGAAATGGAAGAAGGAAGCAAATATCTCCTAGTGTATCTGTAGAGCGGAATGGTCTCATTGCCCAACACAAGAACATTTGGCCTACCATTCATTCACAAATCAATACATAGTTACAAACACTAATTAACTGTGTGAAGAATGATCTCACGCACTAGTTAGCTCTATTACGCACAAAATTAATTTCTATAG
>ML789262.1:617352-630772 GCA_009831015.1 Picea engelmannii
ACCTATTGGATATAAGAAGAACAAAGGTTTTATGCTAATTTCTCTACTTTCTTGCCGCTATAAGACAATAAAATGTGTATTTTACACGAAATAAGAAAACAAAAAATATAACAGTACAATCCCTCTTGTTCATATCCATATACACAATTTAATATTCAATTACACAATTAAATAACTAGAAATTAAAATACGGTGACCAGAATAATGATGATAATTGAGGATCTTCAACTTTAAATCTTGTGCTATGTCCCTTCCTTCCTCCTGCCAATCAAATGACTTCACCTCTACCTCCAAGCCAGTGCTAGGGGTACTCTTCCTCCCCTTTAGCTCCCCGAGTTGCAAAGGGGTCACACACATAATTTCAGATCAGTATTTAGCTCAAGCTTTCCCTTGCAAGGAGAGGCTTCCACGTCTTATGCAAAGTTTGCAAGGCAACTCACACAAGTAAACTAGTCACAAAAAGTTTGACAACATTTTAGTCATTTAATAATAGGGTATTTTCCTCCTTCTTCTTCCTTCTTTTTATAAGAAAATTTGTCTTGACACTTGTTAATTCATGCATAATTAAATAATTTTTAATAATTAATTCATAGATGATTCACTCTCAACACATGTCACACTTCTCTCAAGTTGCACATGTTTTATTTTCTTTTAGTTTAAATAATTTTGATTTTTTCATCACCTACACAATTAGTTCCTAAAATTTACCTACACAATTAGTTCCTAGATTTTCTCCTAGCTACCCCTTAATTCCCCAATTTCTCCTTTATTGTGTCTCCTAACTAAATTATAGTTGGAGTTTGATTAAGACTCTTCTCTTAGTCAGGATTTAGAGTCTAGTTTAACTTAGGATTATAAATCTATGTTGACAACCCATTCTGTCATGAATTAATGTCTTTTACTTTAAAAATTTATTTTATTAAATTCATGCACACCTTCTGCACATGTCTAGAATTTTATTCTCTCTTTACTAGTGTTTATTTAGTCTAATTTCCTTTAAACCCATTATTATCAGCTTCATTTAGTCAAAACATCTAGACTTAGATTTTTTGTTATGTTTTACGGTTTATAAAATAATATTTAATTTTTAATATCTTGTCTAACAAATTCTAAGTACTCATTTTGTCCTCTAAAGTCTTCTATTTTTTATAAATTTATTTACGTTTCATTTTCTTAATTTTCATTTTAGATTAAACTACAACGTCCTCTTCAAGACACACCTACCTACTCCAAGGGTGCATCTTTCCATGTTGAATTTGTTTGGAAGTTGTCTCATGCTTGGGTTCAATACTCCACTTGTCGACCTTACGTGAGACTAATGGATTACAGAGGAAAAATGAATATTCCTTATTGTGTTCCCCTAAAAAATCCTCATGAGCGAATCTCTGAGTCTTCCTTCATGACATCCTGAATCTCTCAGGAACAAGGTAGTCGTTAACCTTCATTTCAAGTCACGACGAGAGTGCTATTAGGCTGTGACAGGGACATTGCCACACCTCACCCTAATATATCTGATATATGTGTATGACCCCTTTACTACATATGTGAGTCATATTAGAAAGAGTCACCATGATCTACATGATTGTTAAGGGTTAAACAAATTTTTTGAAACAATCCTTTATAAGGAAAAGGAAAAGGAAAATGATAACAACCAAATTTAAAATTTAACCATTAGTAATAAAGTATATTTAATTATTTCAATACCAGATTTGAACTCTCGCTCGTGTCTTGGAAATAAATAGACAACATAGTCATTTAAAACCATATTCCTTCATGATGATCAGTTTTGAACAACAGATCAAAACATTAGAAAGGCACATAACGAAAAAATCAAATTTCATTCAAAGAAAAGAAAACAAGCACACCACAAACTAGATATTTACAAACTAAATTTTTACAAGTGGGTGAAATCATGAAGTTGGGTAACACTTTTGTGAGAATGTGATTTCCAAAATTCCTATTGATATTGTTTCGGCCAAACTAATAATTATTTATCTCGAAAACCACATCTTTTCGACCGAAAATATTTTTGGTGGAACCTTTGGATGTCAAATCAAATGGTACCATGATGATGGTGTCAACTTTTGTGTAGCATATTAGCCGGACGGATTTTTTTTTCTGGTAACAATTTTCGGCCGAAAATATTTTTCTCCTGAAAAACCTTTTATATATTACCCGGACATCACTACATTCACATTTTTCTTGAATTATAGATGTAGATTGGTGGTTTATAGGTTGGTGTTGGAGGACATTGTCGTTGGTGGTTGATGGCGATCATAGCTCCGGGAGGATGTTGCCATTGGTGGTTGGTGCTGGCGGTTGTAGATGCAGACGATTGTTGTTGGTGGTTGCTGTGGGCGGTTGTTGTTGGCGGTTGGTGCTGGAGGTCATTGTTGTTGTTCCTTACTGCTAGTCTAGGTAAATATATCCCCATCCCATTTAAATAATTTTTAATTTGTTTTATTGTTTTTTAGGAGGTTGACAGGGCCAAATTCAGGCCTTCCCGTGTACATAGTAGGCAAGGAAAACAAACATATATACATTTTTCAATCAATTATAATATGTTCATAATAGTAACCTATCATTAGTTATCAAAAAATAATTTTTTTATATCAATAATTATATTAAATGTTTTATTTAACAGAAATACCATTTATGTAAATTTACATAAATGCCCATCCCCAATACACATAGCAAGTATGAAATCCCTTCAAATCTTAAAAAAAAAAGTGATTGACATAGAACTTTCTTTGGAAAGTGGAAGCTTCTAATGAAGTACATATGAGGAAGAGAGTAAATCTTGATACTATAATATTTTCAGAGTCTAATAACTACCAACTACCAATTTACTCTCGTTATTGTTTTCATTAATAGGATTTATATCCATATGAGATACATAAAAATCAATTGGCACATGTCTCACCTTTATTTTCAAATCAATAGAGACATAAACTATGGATATACACACACTCTCGATAAATTTTATGAATATGATTATCATATATAATATATTTCTTGACAGAGCAAAATCTAAGAGAAAACAAACCATACAATAATTTTCTAGTAAACTCTACTCGGAATAGAGAGCACCAAAAAATTTCAAAGCAATAGAGACATGGCATATGCCTACTTCCATGGGATTCTCCACTACACCAATTGGCTGAGAGTGATGGGAAAATAATACAGGTTGGGAACCATGTCCATTGATATGTATATATAAATCTCTATCATTACAGTTTGAACTTTTATGGTTTACAGTTTAAAAGTTGGTCAAAATTCCATTGTATTCCCGTATTTTTAATATAATGTTTTTAAAAAAGGGGAAGAAATTATAATATCTTTTGGATTAGTTTTTTTTAATATAATTTAAGATTTCATGTGACGCGTACTCAAATCGGTGGTCCTTACAGAGGTATATTTGGGGTATAGTTTCATTATTGAGAAGTATTGTTATTAAATCATTAAAATGTTCTCCAAATACTAATGTTAACATTCGAATTATTATTTTAATATTTCTTTAATTATTTTATAAATAATATTTCAACCCACGTAAAGTTTAGAGTTTGTATTCTATGTTTTCTTCTACTTCTCACTTCTTAATAACAAATTTAAGAATAATATAATGAAAGTGAGAAGACCCGAATTCAAGCCTGTCTCTCTAGAGGGACAGGGTCAAAATTATTAGAATTAACTAAAAACTTATTTAAAAAGCTTAACAACATAATTAATCAATAATTTATGATCATCAAATTATAGAGAATCAATATATAAAGTGATAAATGGAAAGTGTGAAAATGTTTCATATGTGATGTTATTCATATTTTGAATATATAATATTTTTAAAGAAATTTGGAGGAAAATTGAGAAGTGTTTTATAATAATCAATTTAAGTTTTTTAAAATGGATTTTGATTCATTGAGAGTAATATTATGATCAAGTAATTAATATCTAAGAACAAACTAATTAACATGAAGAGAGGAGAATTGAGTGAGATGTTTTATAATAAATAATATAATTTTTTTAAATTGAATTTTGATTCATTGAGACTAAGACTATGATCAAGAAAATAATATGCAAGCACAAACTAATTAACATAAAGAGTTAGAAGCCTCTTATCTCTATTTCTCAAATATAGTTTATTGATTAAACCATGGGGTCAAGTGGTGTTTTTTTTAAATTTACATTCTTTATGATATTAAGATGGTTGGTATTGATGATGATCACCATCCAATGAGACTAACTTTGGTATTTCATACCTGTTGACCGTCTCTCCAACATAGATGGTAAACTCCATGTGCCATGAAGAGATGCATCATGAGATGCAAATTTGTCGAAGACTTTGGTTCTACAGGGCATGTTTGGCCATAGCACTTCTTTTTGTAATTGGAATTCCTGCACCCTTGCGTGGGTTAATAATGTAATAGGTCTGCATGAGTCATGTCTAGGTCAATTACCTTGGGATCAGTTCATTGGGAGAGTTCCTTTCACCGAGGATTTTTAATCCTCGGGTTATCAATTGAGATTTTCAACCTTATTGATTTCCCTTGAGTTTTTCCCTCACATTTGCAATAATTCCTCCAAATTGGTGAACGACATTCTAGTGGGTTTATCTTTTGGTAACTATTATAGGGAATCATTGTAAATGACCATTCAAGACATCTTAGGAAGTTTCACGGAATTCCCTTGAGTCTAAGTTAGTTTTTTTAAATAATTAATTTTTAATTAAATTTCCCTAAGTTTGGAGGTTTAATTATTTAATTAATTAATTATGTTTTAGCAATAATTGTAAAAACTAGGTCCTTGGATTTTTGATAGGGGTATTTGTGCTCACAATAAATGGAATAGCACCCCCTACATCCATGTACCAAGTTTCAGCTCGATCGGACAACTTTTGGTATGGGTTTGTCCACCTAGAGTGTTAGTGAGTCAAAAACAACAATTTTAATTGCTAAAGTCCAAACATAGCAAAAATGTAATTTTGTAATAATGAGTTAGAGGATGATTTAAAGATGGATAAAGGTGAGAGATATTTTTCCTAACCTTTCCTAACCTTTTCCAACCCTCACATCACCTCCCCACCTAGCCATTAAGAAAAAACGTCACTTTGCCTAGAGGGGTGTGCATCCCTTCTAAAAAGTCTCCAAAAAGAAAAAAAAAATAATGGAAAAATTAAGGGGAGACTAGATATATCCCTTGGCACACTTTTCCTAGACTCCCACTTGCCTTTTTTCTTTATCTTGACACTCCCTCACTCATCCACATCCTTGATCCATGTGATCTTCCCAAAGTGGTGCACCCTCCAAGGAGAGTTACCCCCCCCCTCTTGTGGATCTCCAATGAAAATTCGTTTTTATTATTTGGGGCCTCTTACTCTCCCTTGGCATGAATCCCATAGCCTTCCACTACACTTTTTCTTGATCCCAACACCTCCCACACCCATCTACACCCTAGATATATGATCTAAACCCTAGATGGTGTGCCCTAGCCTTGAGATTTACTCTTATGCTTGGTGGTGGACACTTGGCATTGATACAAGAGAGGTAGGTTTGCCTCTCCAAGTATAAATAGATCTCTTTCCTCATTCCCAAACCACTATATCTTGAGCTAGTGTTATGCTACATGATTTTCCACTCTCTCTCTCTCTCTATTCCATCCATTTTCATTTTTATTGTCTTAGGGTTTTGGAGCAAGTATTTCTCCAATATCCCATTTCTTGATGCAATAATAAAAGAAGCTTTGGAGGATTTTGGAAAGAGCTATAAGTATTTTGGTTCTTACAACACATGAGGTAAATTTGTTTCAATTTGATATGATGGTTGCATGAATGGAGCTTAGGTAAAGTATTTTATTTGAGTAGATCTTGCAAAGAGTAGTCTTGTAGATCTATATATGTGGTTAACTAGATAGGGTGCAAGTATTTCACTTTATTACTTTAATCCTCCATATTATCCATTATATGAATGCTATTGTGTTAGGTTTTGGAGATTGAACTTCAAGGGTTTCATTAGGGATGCCTCTTGGAAGAGTCTCCCTTTGATATTTTCATACACTCCAAGCAATCTTCTTCTATTTATTTTTCTCCCTATAATTCTTTGCAATCCATATTTGAGCTAGTATAATATAGTTGTATGGTCATCATAATATAATGTTTTTCCAAAAAAAAGTTCAAGGAAATTTTTTGCCCCAAAAAGGCAAAACTTTTTCTTCATTTATTTGGTTGTGTGTAGCATTTTCAACAAGCATAGCTTGTTGGTTTTTGCAGGTTCAGATCTCGTTGAGAGGGGTTTTGGCTATCCAAAGGCATCCACACAACACTCAAATACCCCCCAAAGGGATGGTAGCTATTTATCAACCTCCTCCTTCATTTTTTAAGCATTTTTAGTCATTTCTTCTCCTTCTTGCTTGCTTGTAGTGGCTCATAGTTGTGGGAGAAGGAGTGGTATAGCCTCCTCCCACATGTGAGCTCTTGGGTATCTTATATATTGTTTATTGACATTTTTGTCCCTTTTTGAGCTAGGACATGAGGGTTTGTGAGATAAAGGGTATCTCCCAAACCCTAAGACGTGGGGTAGGGTTTGCTTGTTTGCTTCTTGGTTTGCTTCCTTTCTCTCTTGCTTCCTTTTCTTGTTTTCTTGCTTCTTCATTTTCTCAATATTTTCTAAGTTAAGCAAGCTAATTAGTTTCCTACCTATTTAGGAGAGGGATACCCCAAGAGGTTGGGTTAGGGTTTTAATTTGTGCTTAAAGATGTAATTGGTTAATGCTCTAAATATTCTAGATCTAGATCTAACACTTAATAAATCTCTAGCTTAAGCCTATTGGGCCTCATAATCAACTTAACTAGATCTCATGCTTTCTTAGTTCACTACAAGTATTTATCCTTATGTTCCATGCTTAGATCTATAATCCTTAATGTTTAGTTTCTTCAATAAGTGGATGGTGTTCTTCTTTATTGCATATATCTCTTTAATGCCATTTTTCATATGTTCTAAGTAACTTAATTTATAAGTTGATAAGTAGGCACATTTAAATCTTTTTTTTCCTCATACTTAATACTCATGTCTTAATATTCTTGAACATAACATAAGTGTGAGTTATCTCTTTTCCATTGATAGGCAAGTTGTTCTTGCCCTTGTTGTTTTATTTCTTACTTTGCAAGCTATCTAATTGTGAAATCAAGTGACTTTCTCTCACATAGCATATATGTGTTAATGATCTTAATATCATAAACTTAATCAACACATATTTTTTGGTTGAAGTGAGTTTCGGCCAAGTCACTAAATCACATTTTAAAAGTGTCAAAAAACGCTTAAAACACTCTAAAACACTCCTAAAAGTCTATCTAATTCATATATAAACTTAATAGACTCTTTAGGGTACCTTATACCACCATCTTCACCATCTGAAATGGTACTTGAGGAATGCAACGGAGGGTGTATGTGGGGGAATGTCTCACAGTGCACAGGATGTGTCCTTTCCAAGAGTTCTCTTGTCTTAGGACTGACTCAGAAAGCTAGGGTTAGCCTCGTTGCTATACTATCTTGAGAATCCAACAATTATTTGTCAATAGGGGGACGAGGCTTTGGTGAAAGTTTAATGAAACCTAACAATCTTAAGAAAGCTTAACAACTCAACCTTGGGCTTAATATAATAAATACCTTGAGGGTTTAATAACTAAGAGTGAATCATCTTTATAGAACTTGTGCTTAAATCTTTAAATCTTCTTTGTTGATGTGGTAATATGTTGATGAAAATCTTGTAAATGTTATGTGATGCTTTAATGTCTTTATATCTTGCACAAACATAAAATAATTAAAGTGGTTAGCTTGCCTGTTGTATTTTAGGATTATTTGAATTGTAAATATTGTGTCTAATATTTATTTGATCAAGTTATTCTTTTTTAACTAATATTGTAATCTATTTGTAACGAACAACCCCTTAACTTAGTTGACCACAAGCCCAATCTTTAGGCACTAGTCTTAGTTGCCCTAGGAAAAGGTTTTCTTTACATGCTAACCTTTGCACCTTGCATTGTTTCCTTAGCATCTTAGGTTAGAATCTCCCAATCCTTAGAAAATTAAAACTGACTCCTAGAACTTAACTCTAAAACTAATCTAGAAACTAGGGACTACCCCCCTTGGTTTCCCTCGGCGTGATCCTAGACAAAAGAGGTTCTGGTCAAAGTGACAGCATGGGTTGTGAACCTAGGCATTGTGCCTCCAAGGACACACTAAGTGAGCCGGACTTATTTCATGTTAGCAAGTGTGTATAATGACATAAACATCTTTGGTGCCGTTGTCGGGGATAAGTCATTTATCCTTGGTCAAAACGACTAAATTTTTTTTTAAGAACTAAAAATTCTTTGAAATTGCATTTGTTGTTTTTTGTTTCCTTCCTTTCCAAGTGGTGACTCCATTGAAAAAATATATTAAGTCTACTGCAAGGAGAAATCCTTGTTGGGTGCTTGAGATTCTTGGAGAAGAAGCACTCATTGATTTCTGATGCTTGTTCCAAACATAATAAATTAACTTTTGTTTTCCTTCTTGTTTTTTATTTGTTTGATGCTCTTGTTTGTCCGAAATAAACTTGGTCATCTCGAGACTCCACTTTTAAATAATTTGACAAGGTATTTTTCAAGAAGGAATTCATGGCTTGTTTTTCTTCATCCTTTAACTTGGAAGGGTTTGTGGATGAAGCTAGCTAGTCTTTCTTCTTGTTGGATCCTTAGTAATCTTGGGTCCCAGTCCTTTTCTTTAGACCTTTGTTTAAATCATCTAGTTATAAATGGAATATTTTTATAGTCCTATTGATTTTTCAGGAATTGTTGGTTACCCTCGTGATATATCTGAAGATGTTATTGATAACATTCCTGATTTTTATGATCATGATGATGCTAGTACTCACATTAGGGCCTTCACTAAATTTATTGAGGAATGGTGTGATCCACCTATTTATGAGGATGTTCTAATAAAATTGTTTGTCTTGACTCTTTGTGGTGACTAGGCTAATGATTGGTTTCATGATTCACCTAATAAGAGATTCAAGAACATACAGGATTTGCTGCATGGATTTTTGGAAATGTTTGGGCATGATCATGATGAAGTTTACAATGAATTGTTTGATGATTTTATGGAAAAATGGAGGAAAAATATTCCAAATATAAAAAGAATCAGTTCAGACATAGAGGTTGATTCTCCACCAAATTCCATTTAGGATCTTAAGGAAATAATTTTAAACATGCAGTATGCCCATACTAAACAACTTGAGGCCATAAGCAAACAGACTACAGCCATGGAAGATTGATTGAGAATCAAGGAAGACGATTTTACACAAACCTATATTGAATATCCAGACCCCCTTGAACTTGAGCTTCACGGTGAAAAAGATGAGGAAGTTTATGGGGAAATTATGGATGAACGCATGGATGAGCCAATCATTAATTTTGTGGAAATAAAGGAACTTGAGTTTGAAAATGTTGAATATTTAGATGATTCAAGTCCCCACCCTCCTCCCGAGGAACCAATATTTTTTAAGGGTAACTTTGAAAATCTTGAGGAAAACAGTACGATGGTTCCTGTGGTATGTTCTTTTTCAACTCCTCAAACAAAAGATGAGTTAATGCAGAATTATGTGGAAATAGAAGGCAACTTCAGTTTAACGATGTCATATCATTATGAGTATTGGTTGGCCTCCCACCTTGACAGTCATGAGAAACAATCTATTCAGAGTTTACATGGCTTGTCATATTCCAGTGTTGTCTTGAAGGAAGGAAGGAGCATGAAGTCTGGATGGTTCTTCCGCACAAAAAGTTCCAAGTTGATAAAACCTGGGAAGGGGTCTTCTGTGAGTCATCGTGGACAAGGATGTTTCAGACACTTGTGACATCATTTCATCCATTGCATGGGTGGTTGTAATGTATTTCTAACCCTTCATTGTATTTTAATTTTGTATTATTTCAATTTATTATGTCAATATGTACGTAGAATTTTTTTTCAATACCATAGATTTCATTTGTTGTAAAAATATAGATGTTGTATTTTAGTTATTTAATTTTGTAGATGTTGTAATTAGAATTCATTGATTTAATCATGTATATATGTATTCTTATGTTGGTTATTGGTGAGCACTCTATTGTAGGCTCTTGATTCTCGTATGCTCTCTGTCTTGAGTGAGAAGATCGAACACACATCCCCATGTGGAGCGAGATGTTGACTGCCTCTCCAACACAGGTGGTCGACTCCATGTGCCATGAAGAGATGCATCATCAGATGCAAATTTGTCGAAGACTTTGGTTCTACAGGGCCTGTTTGGCCCCATCATTTCTTTTTGTAATTAGAATTTCTGAACCCCTGCATGGGTTAATAATGTAATAGGTCTCTGTAATGTTTCCCCAAATTTACCAAAAATAACAAAAAAAAAATAAAAAATCTTAGGGCATTAATCCTGTTCTCTTTTGGACAACTTACCACAAAAGAAGTATAGATACTGCATACAGGTAAAATTCGTCAATAACTATATCGCGAGGTTTTTTCTTTTCTAGTTATCAATACAAAATTTTGACTTTATAATCTTACCAATTTTCCTTCTAAATTATTTAACACTACACAGAAAAATTCTACCCATAAAGGTCAAGGTAACTATACTATACCCTCATCTCTCGGATATTTTAAAGATTACTAACGGTTAGTAACCTACAAGACTTATACTATTGGCATCCCTTTTACATATAGTGTTACCAACTTCCCATATGTAAAATTCTCCACATTATTTTTAAGGCCTTTAAATTCATCTCCACTTTATACATAACCCTTCTTATTGGTAAACGAAGGGGCTAATCATGACACAAACACCCTCATCCTTGAGTATGGTTGCAAATCATGACCTATAAGGCTTATGCACTTACACCCTTGTTAAAAGAACATATTTCTTTAGTCATAATACTTCAGGTTTTAAAACAAAGGGATATTACCTTACTTTTACATGATCGAGTACTAGTCTTCAGAATACTGGTTGTGATTTAACTTAATTGTTAATGACTTATTATTTGGTTGTCCACCTGTAAGGAATCGTTACACTTGCCCCAACGAATTCATCACTCCTCCGAACTGAAAGGGTGGTAAGTCTGCAAGGTAACACCGTCACCTAAACGGGAGGGGGCGATTTGGGATAAGGCCGTGAACCTACTTAACTGCACTTCACATCCTGCAATAAAAGGGAATGAAGACAGGACAGGAGTGTCACATGCAAGCTTAAATTTCCTATCAATCAATTAAAAGGTCGCAGTACCAAGAGTTACTTATCAGCCACTGTGACTAATGTAGACCGACCACCTCCACCGTGTCACATGGTTTAGTACTAAAATGAAGCCTTCATTAAACCCTTTCAAGTAATTACCAAGAAAGACCATTTTTATGCTCCCCTATGGATCAATTTGGGCATTTTACCCTACGTGATACCCATTATTCCATTTTTGTTACGAGCACAGTAGTATGTCTCATCCTGAGTGTCGGTAGAGAAAACCCCAAGCGTCTTGTGCCCTTACTGCACTGTACAGGTAAGAACCACCTCCATTCGCATCTTGCACCTGTATGCGACTGGTTATATTTTTTTTTTAAAAGGTAGTTATCGTAATGTCTCGTCCCTATGGTCTTTGGTTGAGTTTTTTCAAAGTCCTTAAGGGTGTGCATCTCTCTAGTGTTCTCACTGTACCAGCCCCCTATGAAATCTGGTTTCATTTTCATTTCAATCTTGTCATTTGGTTGGCGAATTTCTTCCTCTTTGAGACAAAATCTCACTAGATTATCTGTGCACTATGGAGAGTTAAGTAGTGTTGACTTAGGGTTTATTTTACCTTCCCTGTGAGGTGGGCGTTCACTACTCTAGATTCCATTATTCCGGAGGGTCCTCTACATAGGCAGTTTTCTGCTTATCTGTTTTGGGAAGGGTTTCAAGAATAATAGCAGGGTTCTTTCAACCAACAACACAGTAGTTTTCCCTGAGGTGTAACCTGATATTTCATTGGGGAATGCTCGCAGCATACCTGATATTTACCACACCATGGGTTAACTTTTTTCAAGGCCGCTCCTAGACAAATCCAATGTCAGTATGCCTGTGCAACCCAAATCTTTCCTCGCGAGGGTTCTATGTCTAGGTGAGGGTTTCACTCTTGCTACTTCAACTTATTATTGGTTATATTCTACTGTATTCTTTGTAGATTCTGGATGGTTTAAACTTGCATACTTGTATTTGAGATAATGAATTCATGGTTCAACTCTCTGCAACTGTGTGATGTTTCTTGGCTGCTATGTAAGGTTTGATTAAGTCATGGATCATTCCACTATCTTGTCCGCTCTTGTACGAGAAGATATAAGAATTTTCAATCCCCACTATGTAATTCATTTTGGGAGAAAAAGGACATTTGTGAATTTCAACATTGTTCTAGGTCATCAATTCCTGAAATTATTAAAAATAAGAGGGCAGAAATCCCCTAGCACTATTTGTAATCCAAAATTATGCATTCAATGTGGAGTATGTTTCATACCGTGTGCTACTTATGATTATGGTTTGTGGTTGTTTCTTGATTATGTCCTTTCTGAAAAGATTAATTAGGTTGGGTTACTATGATCTAATGATGGGACCCCTTTCCTTTAACTATGAGGGTTCCCATCAAATGATTCTTGGTTCGCTCTACCCATTGGGTTCATGGGTGGCTACCTCACTGATATAAGGTGATAGGACAACGTTGTTCTAGCATCGTAAGCTAAGTGAAATATTTACACTTATCTTCATTACTTCTTTGAAATCATTTTGTGTAAGTGATTATACTATATACCATCTTTTAATTTATTTAATGATGGTTTAAAACCTAATTAAAAATTTCCCCTAATTCTTGTACAGACCTGCATGCATTCGAAGTCTCTGGACCCTTTTAGACAGTCTCCCGTGCAGGTACTCGGGTTTCATTTTACAACGTATTTAAAGGAAAATTGTACTCAAGTTCTATTGAAAGAAAGGGTTTGTCTTGGGGTATAGATATCATGGAATTTTATACCAAACGTCTGTAATGTTTTTAGGCATTTGAATTACAATAATTTTTCTCATGTACTATTGACATAAAACCTTACTGTATTTATTTTCTCCAAGCCTGTGGGCATACGGTGGTTAAATCTATATAGTGTTTGCACTATAAATTGTGTTGAATAAAACAAAAAGACTTCCTTTATAATTTTCTATGAGATAATTAAGAACTGTACATTGTTATTGCGTAGTCTGAAAATGGAAGATTTGCTGGAATTACTCCTACTTCCCAAGTCTTGATAGGACTTGTTATATGAATGATTTATATGTCGAATAGATGAGTAATCCTATACCAACATCTTATATATATATATATCTAATCATTTATATAGTTCATATATATA
>ML789262.1:639669-652062 GCA_009831015.1 Picea engelmannii
CATGAATAGTAACACATCAATCATCTGTCAATCACATCATAATCAGATATATAAGGTCCAACATCAAAAAGGGTCCAGATCACTTGCGAGCAAGTGTCCTCAAAGAATAAGTGGTCTCAGTGCGCCAGAGCGGGATGTTACATCAATACATAGTCTTAGAGTACCGTCTTTCTTTTTCACAAAGAGGACTGGTGCTCGACATGGTGAAGCACTCGGTCTGAAATACTCTTTGTCCAACAATTCTTGTAATTGTATTTTTAATTCTGTCAATTCTGGTAAACTCATTTGGTAAGGTGCTTTTGAGATTGGAGTTGAACCAGGTAGTAGGCCTACGGAGAATTCTATTTCCATTCGAGGAGGTAATTCTTGTATCTCATCCACAAACATGTCTCTGAATTCACGTAGGACAACAAAGTCTTCTAACTTTTGCTTATCTTCTTTTTCTAACAGATTTGTTACTTGGATGGCATAAACTTGACATCCTTTTCTCATACATTTCTTGAATTGCATCGCTGAAACTTGTCTAACTGATATAGGTTTTTGTATACCTTGGGTTGTTCTTGTGGTGCCATAATCGTCTTTATAGTTAAGTGTCTTTGCATAACAATCTAGTATTGCTTTGTACTTTACCAACCAACCCATTCCCATAATCATATCATAAGACCCTAGTGGTAGGATGTTCAGACTTGTTCTTATGTTTTTACCATCTAAGATGAACTCAAAATCATAAATAAGGTCAACTACTTTCCTTTTGGTTGTTGTTTCTAGTTGTACCAGCCATGATTTTGCGTGTTTCAGTTTCTTAAGTTTGTTTGACTCTACTACATTAGGAGTAATATAACTCTTCTTTTTTTGTGTGTCTGGAGGAATCAACAACTAGTTGGGCACGTGCTCGCATTACACGTGGCCGTGTTATCCAACCGCTACCACTATAACCTCCAGGTGTGCCCACGATGCCCCTTACGTGGCACACAAGGTAAGTCGAGGGGAGTTGAACTCGAAACCTCATGGAACTTCATTTTCACGGCACTTGCCAATTGAGCTACCCCCCGGGGGCTAGGAGTAATATAACTTAATGTAGCTCTAGGATCAATTAAAACATAAATTCGAGTGTTATTGATTTTACCTTCGATCTCTACCACAGAGGACTGGTGGTTAGCTTGCCGACCATCTATGGCTGCATTTACCCGATGGACGCTTATGCCCACGTCATCCATCGTCGAGGCTTCCTTCAAATTATGAACAATGATTATGTTTGTTGAAATTAAATGTGGACAGTTCCTCCTTAGATGATGTCCTCCGTATTCTCAAAACTTTAATGGCTCATGGGGGTTGTCCCCAAACTTCTTCATTCCCAGATTTACCAGCTTATTGCTACCTTGCGTATTCGGATGATTGGAGTGAAAATCCTTTCTCGAAAATATTTTTGATGCATTTTGATAAGGAGATGGTTGGTATCCCTTCTTCCGCTGGTTCATTCAATCTTTTTTCTTATCCTTCCAGGCTTTGGGAAGCTCTACCCGTTGTTTATACTGGTCATAGCACATTCGTGTTTTTCTGAATACTTCACTCAAGGATTTGGGGTTGTCAAACTCGATTCTGTCCCTGTAGGACTGTGGTAAACATCTTAAGAATCGTTGGATTTTTACCTTATCCTCCCAGATGTACGATACAAACCTTAGTAGCTCCAGAAATTTATTTATAAGGTCCTCCAACGTCATCTATCCAAGTCGTAGCTCGTAAAATTCTTTCGTTTTCCTTTCATCATAGCTTGCAAAAAGGTATTGTTTTTTGAAATACTTCTTAAAGTCATACCATTCCAATGGTTTCTCCTTTAGGCCTTTGGCCAATTTCAGGTCTTGCCACCAAATGCTAGCCTTCCCTTTCAGATTGTAGATGACCATTCTGACCTTCATATTGTTGGAATAATTGTAGATCTAGAAGTATTTTTTGATGTCCAACAACCATGCCTCAACTTCTTCTCTTGTCCAGGATTCTCCATCAAAGGTAGCTCGTTTAATATTTTTAAATTCTCCTTCAAGGTCGTCTAGTTGTTTTCTTTTCCTGTTTGTTTTAATTTTGTCTTTAGCGGAAGGTGTTCCTTCATATGAACTGTCTCATTTTTCTATTTCTGACCCAGAGTTCTTGGAGGCCCTTTTGTTGACCTCTTCTTCATGGTTGTCGTCCTTTGGGATTTTCTTGGTCACTATACTGCATAACAAGACTTCATTTATCTCTTGTTGTTCCTGCTGTGCTTTCTTCAATTTCTCATTACCTGCTTTGAAAACCTTCAGCTCAACAATAAGATTCCTCATTGTTTCTAGTACTTCCGTAGGAGAGCTTCCGTCATTATTCTATCTTGTATCTCCATTAGGTCCATGTTCTAGATTTCCTTTCATTCTGATTTTTGCATCATCCTGAGCTTCCATAATTCACACAAAACATAAATGTTTTCTATTTGTAACAAAAAGGTTTACTAGTTTTGCATAGATCATAATATATGTTAAACAACTAAGGTGGCCCTATTCAGGTCCAGTGTTGTAACCTTTTGCTTTGATACCATATGTAATGTTTCCCCAAATTTACCAAAAATAACAAAAATAAAATAAAATTCTTAGGGCATTAATCATCTTCTCTTTCAGACAACTTACCAAGAAAGAATTATAGATACTGCATACAGGTAAAAGTTTTCAATAACTATATCGTGAGGTTTTGTCTTTACCAGTTATCAATATGACATTTTGACTTTATAATCTTACCGATTTTCCTTCTGAATTATTTAACACTGCACAAGAAAATTCTACCCATAAAGGTCAGGGTAACTATGCTATACCCTCATCTCTCGGATATTTTAAAGATTACTAACGTTTAGTAACCTACAAGACTTATACTATTGGCATCCCTTTTACATATAGTGTTACCAACTTCCCATATGTAAAATTCTCCACATTATTTTTAAGGCCTTTAAATTCATCTCCGCTTTATACATAACCCTTTGTATTGGTAAATGAAGGGGGTTAACCATGAGACAAACACCCTCATCTTTGAGTATGGTCGCAACTCGTGACCTATAAGGTTTATGTGCTTACACCCTTGTTAAAAGAACATATTTCTTCAGTCATAATACTTCAGGTTTTAAAACAAAGGGATATTGCCTTACTTTTACATGATCGAGTACTAGTCTTGAGAATACTGGTTGTGATTTATATTAATTGTTAATGACCTATTATTTGGTTGTCCACCTGTTAAGAATCGTTACACTTGCCGGAATGAATTTGTCAGTCCTACAAACTGAAAGGGAGGTAGGTCTACAAGGTAACATCGTCTCTTGAATGGGAGGGGGTGATTTGGGATAAGGGCATGAACCTACTTAACTGCACATCACATCCTGCAATAAAAGGGAATGAAAATGGGACAGGAGTGTCACATGCAAGCTTAAATTTCCTATCAATCCATTAAAGGTTGCAGTAGAAAGAGTTACTTATCGGCCACTATGACCAATGTAGACTAGCCACCTTTGTCGTGTCACATGGTGTAGTACTAAAATGCAGCCTTCACTAAACCCTTTCAGGTAATTACTGAGACAGACCATTTTTATGCTCCCTTGTGGATCAATTTGGGTGTTTTACCCTACGTGATACCCTTTACTCCATTTTTGTTACAAGAACAGTGGTATGTCTCATCATGAGTACTGGTAGAGAAAATCCCAGGCGTCCCATTCCCTTACTGCACTGTACAAGTAAGAACCACCTGCGTTCGCATCTTGCACTTTTATGAGACTAGTTATATATATTTTTTTAAAGGTAGTTATCGTAATGTCTCGTACCTCCGGTCTTTGGTTAAGTTTTTTCAAAGTCCTTAAGGTCTGTGTCTTGCTAGTGTTATCATAGTACCAACCCCCTTTGAAATCCATTTTCATTTTCATTTCATTCCTGTCATTTGGTTGGCAACTTTGCTCCTCTTTGAGACAGAATCTCACTAGAGTATCTCCTGCACTATGGATAGTTAAGTAGTGTCAACTTAGGGTTTATTTTACCTTCCCCGTGAGGAGAGAGTTCACTACTCCAGATTCCATTATTCTAGAGGGTCCTCTACATAGGCGGATTTTTGGTTATGAATTTTGGGAAGGGTTTCAAGAATAATAACAGGGTTATTTCAACCAACAACACCTTAGTAGTTTTCCCTGAGGTGTAACCTATTGATTAAGCTCGGTTGTCATTGGTGTCAACCCTTGAAGAAAGCCCCGTAGCACAAAGGTTTAGGTAATGGACCCAATATTGTTTGATGTAAATATGACTCATTATTGTTTTTTCATGGTTTATAAGAAGTAAATATGGATGAACCCCAAAGTGGTCCCCTTATGGTGAAAGCCCTCACGGGAAGACACTTTGTGCAGTAAGAGAACCCATGTTTAATTGTGGAATAATGAGATGAAGGAAAGTGAATTTTTCAAGGAAAATATCCTAGATGGATAGTTCTTGTCAGGTCATTTCCAGTGGTATGTGGAACGTCACATAATTTCTCACAGTTAGAGAGTTATGGCCATGAGAAGTTGGAGACCCCAAGTTTGGGTAATGGACCCAAGTTTGTTTGATGGGTAATGGTATGAGTTATGATATATTTTCAGATAATACTATTCTATATGGATAGTAAATGTCATTCCATTTCTGGTTGTATGTAGAATGTCACATAACTCCTCATGGTTTGAGATTTATGGCCTTACGAAGTTGGAGGACCCGCATATGTCATCTAGAAGCCCCAAAAGGTCAAAGTAGTCAAAGTGGTTTAAGAGATTTTAAAAGGTAAATAATAAAGTGAAGTGATGAGTGTATTATAATTCAAAGTGAATACAAAATAAATTATTTCAATAATAAATTTAATGGAGAAATTAGAAGTGGACCTAACCCTAAAATAAGGAAAGTGGGACAAGTGACCTAGAAGATGTTTTTAAGGAAGCTAATTGGAGAGTATAAATAAGAGGCCAGGCTCTCTCAATTGAAACACACTTGAGAATATTGAATATCTATATGTTCCTGAGGTAGCCAAGGATATCTAAGCTGAAATTTAGAGGAAAGTGAAGAAAAGAAGGTCGAAATGCAAGGAAAGATAAATTCTTTTGATGGTGCTTTCTAAGGTATGTTATTTGCAGGTTATCTCACCATTTTCGCTATAAATTTTCTTATATAATGATTCTGACCATGAAATTTCTATGCAAGTGAGAAAACATATTCAAGTATCTATGGTAATAAATTGATCTTGTGAGTCATTGTATTTTGGGAGCTACACTCTGTGGAAAATAGGGTTTGTGGACAGTCCTGAAACTAGTCAAAATCAGGTGTTTCGGGTAAAAACGTCATAACTTCTTCATAACATAACCAAATTCTGTGAGACCAAATGTGATGGTTAGGGTATATTCTTTAGTATGTTTTGTAATAGTTTCATATTAATTCATAAAATATATTTTGCGGGGCATGCTCTACAAGGTCGCTCTCTAGAATAATTCAGAATTCAACAAGGTATGCCATTTTTGCTATAACTCCTTTTCTGAGAGGTTTCAAGTAGTGACACTTGGAGGAATTTCATAAAACACATTAAATAACATTGTGTATTATTTTCAGAACTTTATACATTACAGGTTCAAAGTTATTATTACATCAAGTTAGGGTTGTTGACTAATCCATGTGAGACTAAAGAAAAGTTTGATGAAAATGCTAGTCTCTTGTTTTTAAAGTTAAGGAAGGTTTGCAGGAATGTGATCATATACAACAGGTCTATTACAGAGCTACAAATCAGATTTGGATGATGAAATTGATGAGGGCTTTTGGTTGTAGTACATGTTGATTACATGGTTGAGACAAGTAGTTGATGAGTTAGTGCACATACATGAGGTGTATAGTTGATGATGTTGGTACATATTGATGAGTCATAGTTGATGAGTAGTTGACACATGAGGTGTATAGTTGATGATGTTGGTACATATTGATGAGTCATAGTTGATGAGTAGTTGACACATGATTGGTACATACTTGGTACATGGTTGGATGCACTTGTTTATGGTACAAGTTGATTACAGGTTGGTGCATGGTTGATGCACTTGTTTATGGTATAGGTTGATTACAGGTTGAAGTACATGTTGATGTATGGTTGATGCATAGTTCAGATTTACTGGTACATGTTTACAATGGTATATCTCACAGTGATAGTGTGACAGTGGTTCCATCATTCTACTTCTACTTTAGGGTGGTGAGATGGGGCAAGGATAGGTGGTTGTAGCCACCTTCCGGTTGTAGCCAGAGAACATTGGGGTTTGTATCCTCCTTCTGGTTGTAGCCAGAGAATTGGAGAGTTGGAGATTCCCTCAGGTTGTAGCCTGAGAAACTAGGTGGTTGGACCCTCCTTCCAGTTGCAGCTAGAAAACAAAAGAAGTTGGTGATTTCAATGAATGTAATTCTTCAAGACATATAAGACAAATCATTCTGTGGTTTTCTCTTGATTGGGGTTTCTACGTAAAACACTGGTGTACTGTGTATGTGTGTGATTGTTTATTTCTTACTGATCATTATTAGATAATAATTCTACATTGATATAACATTTGAAGAAAAAATATTATAATTACGCTATCACTGATTCACCACCCCCTCAGTAATCGAACAATTGGTATCAGAGGAGGTTCCTTCAGAAATCAGTTTAACCACTGAAAGGTAGATCATGGAGAGTACCAACTCATATAAAAATGGAATACCATAGTTTGATGGACAGAAGTATGCTTTTTGGAGCATATGGATGAAGACATATATACAGGCACAGGGATTTCAAGTTTGGCAATCAATTGTAGATGGATGCACAGCACCAGTAGTTCCACCAACAAATGACAAAGAAGTGAAACTCAGTGAGACTAATTCCAAATCCATAAATTCACTTTTGAATGGTCTCAGTGATACAGTATTCACCAAAGTTGCACATTTTAAATCTGCTAAAGATATTTGGGACAAGCTTCGAAATATTTATGAAGGAGATTCAAAAGTCAAAGAAGCAAAGCTTCAAACTTACAGAGATCAGTTTGAACAACTAAAAATGAAGGAAGATGAAGATATCACAACCTACTTCTTACGAGTTTATAAAACAATGAATGCAATCATAGGATTGGGAGAATAAATCGAAGAATCTATAATTGTTCAAAAGGTACTAAGATCTCTTCCTATGAGATTCAACCCTAAGATATCAGCACCATAAGAAAGATCGGATCTAAACTCAATATGCATGGATGAACTTCATGGAATCTTCACAACATATGAGATGAGAACTGAACAGGAAAATCCATATGTAAAAGAAACAGCCTTCAAAGCATCCAAAAGATCAAAGCAAAAGAAAAAGGAACAAGAAGAATATAGCAGCAACAACGACATCTCGGAAGATGATGAAGAAGTGGCCAACTTTGTCAAAAGACTGAACAAGGGAACCAATAGTAAGTATAGAGGTAAGATTCCTTTAATTTGTTTCAATTGTGATGGTATTGGTCATTTTGCTAACAAATGTCCTCACAAGAAAAAGAGAAATGATGAAGGTTACTCAAAAGGCAGACATCTCATTATCAGATGAAGATGAAGTCAGTGGCAGTGAAACATGGAGAGTTCTATTCATGGAAGTAGAAGACTTTAACAAAGAAGACTCTGAAGAAGAATATAAAGAATAAATTGAAGAGGCAGAAGTTGACTTCTGAGAAGAATTAATGAGTGTCATAGAAGTTATCTGAAAAGAAAAGAAGAAAAACAAGAAACTATAAGCAGAACTAGATAAGAAAAAAGACACTCAAGAACTAGAACAAATGATCACAAAATTGAAGGTTCAAATAGAAGAAGATAAAAGAATTGATGAAGCACTCAAACAACATCTAGAAGGAAAGGATGAGATCGTTGGAAACCTGGAAGCAAAGATTGTCACACTAAGAAAGGATATTCAAAAGAAAAATATGCAAAATAGCTCAAAAGTTCTAGATGACATTATCACTAGTCAAAAATCTTATCTTGACAAGTCCAGACTTGGATATAATCAGACAGAAAAGGGATCAAGCTCTAAAACAATAGAGCAAGAAACAAATCCAAAAAGTTATGCAGAAACAATCAAAGGGGATAAAAAGATATACAAGGAAGATTACAAGGACACTCCTCCACTGAGAAGATTCAGATTTCAGAATCAATAATAGATAGATAGGCCTCAAGAAGAATAAGGATTCATAAGAGAACCTCCTTTCATAAGATCTTCGACTACCAGGTATCAAAATATATTTTTTGGTTTATGTTATGCATGTAATAATTTTGGACATAAAAATGTAAATTGTAGAGCTAACAGTAGGAACAATAACTACTTTGAGAGCCATACACAAAGGGGTTATTCAAGAATACCTAGTGAAACACAGAGAAGAAGTTACAACATGATTGAATCTTTGAGCACTGAAGTGGAATGTTACAAATGTAACAATTTTGGGCACATTGCAAAAAATTGTAGAATGATAGTCCCTCCTAAAGAACCTCAACAGAGTCACAAACAAGAACCCCAGAAAATGACATGGATAAGAGAGCAAGATCAGTATAGAAATGAAAAATGCACAGTCTCTCTACAAGATAAACAAAATAAACGTGGTTGGTATGTTGATAGTGGATGTTCAAAACACATGACAGGTGATAGAGACAAGTTTCTTACATTACAAAAGGAAAGATATGGATCAGTCTCCTTTGGAAATGATGATTCATCCAAAATCATTGGAAAAGGCACAGTCTGAATTGGGAACAAGAATGAAAAGGCAGAAAATGTTCTACTAGTAGAGGATATGAAACATAGTCTTTTTAAGTGTGAGTCAAATGTGTGACCAAGGTCATAAAGTTACTTTTGATTCACAAAAGTGTGAGATAAGAAAAGAAGGTTCAGGGAAATTGGTCGCTACAGCTGCAAGAACTTCAAGCAACATATATGTGTTATGCAAAATTGGAAATGAAAAGTGTTGTCTAGGAAAGGAAGATGAAAGTTGGCTATGGCACAAAAGAATGGGTCACATGCATTTTGATAACCTTGTCAAAGTCAACAAAAGAGAAGTAGTCAGAGAAATGCCCTAGATCATGAAACCAACCAACACTTTGTGAAAGCATTGCCAACAAGGATCTAGTTGGAAATTGTGCATACTAATCTAGTTGGACCAACTACAACAAAAGGCTTAAATGGTGAAAGATATTTTATGTTATTAGTTTATGATTATATAAGAATGACTGCAGTTTTCCTTCTCAAGAACAAATCAGAAGCTTTTGAAAATTTCAAGATCTACAGAGAAATGGTTGAAAATGAGATGGATTCAAGAGTCAAATGCTTAAGAAAGGATAATGGAGGAGAATTCAACTCAAAGGAATTTATGGACTACTGTAGGAATCATGGAATAAAAAGACAATTCTCCATCGCTAGGACACCTCAACAGAATGGTGTTGTTGAAATAAAGAACAAGATAGTACAAGAAATGGCTCAAACAATGATAATGGATTCAAAGTTGATAGATATTTTTTGGACACATACAGTGCATACATCAATTCACATTCAAAACAAATTAATTCTTAGAAACAACACTAATAAAACTCCCTATGAGCTATGGAAAGGAAGACCAACAAATGTGAAGCACATCAGAGTTTTTGGAAGCAAATGCTACATCAAAAGAGAAGATGGCAGAATGAGAAAGTTTGACTCTTGTCTGGACAAAAGAATACTTGTTGGTTACTCAAGTACAAGGAAAGCATACAAGTGTTACAATCTAAGATTAAACAAAGTTGTGGAAAGCATCAACGTAACAATTGATGAAATAGGCAGACCAGAATCAAAGAAAGAAGAAAACAAATCAATGGAACAACTTTTTGAAGAAGAAGATGAAAAAGAAGAAGAATGGGAAGATGAAGATGAAGAGAATCCGACAGAAGTAGAAGAGCAAGTACAACAATTATCTCCAAAGACACCTAGAAAACGAGTACAGGAGAATCATCCTTCAGATTAGATTATTGGAAACAAAGATGTAGGAGTTGAGACTAGAAGAAAAATCCATTCACTAGAACAAACACACCTAGCACTCTTATCTACAATTGAACCAAACTGTTTTGAAGAAGCCAGCAAGGATGAATTTTGGAATAAGGCCATGGATGAAGAATTGGATCAAATAGAGAAAAATGACACTTGGAAATTGGTTCCAAGACCAAAGAATAAGAATGTGATTGACACAAAATGGGTTTTCATGAATAAATTGAATGAAGATGGACAGGTTACAAGGAACAAAGCTATATTGGTATGTAAAGGATATGCACAGATTGAAGGAATCGACTTTGAAGAGACATTTTCCCCAGTTGCCAAAATGGAAGCAATCTGTTTTCTTTTAGCTTATGCATGCTCCAAAAATGTTAAAGTATATTAGATGGATGTAAAATCAGCTTTACTGAATGGGGAACTTGAAGAAGAAGTCTACATTGAAAAACCATAAGGATTTCAGTTGTCAGAGAACACAGACTACGTGTGTAAATTAAAGAAGGCCTTGTATGGTCTAAAATAGGCTCCTAGAGCATGATACTCCAGACTGGATAAGTATCTACAACAAGCAAGATTCAAAAAAAGAAGTGCATACAACAACCTCTACATCAAGGTAAGTCAAGGTAATATTTTATTAATTGAAGTTTATGTTGATGATATTATTTTTGGTAGTGATGATGACAGGTTAAGCCAAAAATTTGCAAAAGACATACATAATGAATTTGAAATGTCGTTACTTAGAGAACTATCCTTCTTTCTGGGACTTCAGATACGTCAAAGCAACCAAGGAATTTTTATTTCTGAAACCAAGTATATTAGAGAAATGTTAAAGAGGTTTGGAATGGAAGATTGCAAACTAGTTATCGCTCCCATGCAAACCAGTTGTAAGTTGAGCAAAGATAATGATTCAAAGTCTACAGATCAGAGGAAATATAGGTCAATGATTGGCAGCCTACTATATGTGACAACATCCAGACCAGATGCAATGAAGGCAGTTGGACAGGTGGCACAATTTCAAGCATCACCAAAGGAATCACATGTATTAGCAGTAAAGAGGATCTTCAGATATCTCAAAGGAACATAAGAGTTTGGATTATGGTATCCAAAAGGAAAAGATCTATCACTTATTGTCTACACAGATGAAGATTGGGTAGGTTGTATTGATGACTGATGAAGCACCAGTGGGGCAACATTCTACTTAGGTGAGTGTTTGGTATCATGGATAAGCAAGAAACAATCATCGGTATCTCTATCTACAACCGAGGCAGAGTATATTGCAGTAGCAACATGTTGTACACAAGTTCTTTGGATGAAACAAAATTTGAAAGATATACAGGTTGAGTATGATGAGCCCATTCCAATATATTGTGATAATACAAGTGCCATCAATATCTCAAAAAACTCGGTGATGCACTCCAAGACGAAGCACATTCCAATAAAGTATCACTTTCTACAGGAACAAGTTGCAGAAAAGAACATCATAGTTGAGTATGTGGGCACAAAAGAACAAGTGGTAGACATCTTTACAAAACCACTTCCATGGGAAGCCTTTGAATATCTTCGCCAAAGACTTGGAGTTATTTCTACTCCAAAAATGAATGATTTTTGAATGATTTTTGAATTCTTATCTTATATGTCTTAGATGTACACGAGGAAGCACCATAAGAGGACAGTCTGTTAGGGGGAGCAACCTCGGATGGAAAGATACCTTTTCCATTGATGACAAAGGGGGAGAGATTTATCATATGCAGAGGATAGAGGCATGGTTCCAGGGGGAGAAGATTTATCAGATGCAGAGGATAGAGGCATGGTTTGAGGGGGAACATATTTATCAGATGTAGAGGACAAAGGCATGGTTCCAGGGGGAGCATGAGTGATATGATTTCAGTATTGCATCAAAGTGTTTCCATCAATGCCAAAGGGGGAGATTGTTGATTAAGGTTGGTTGTCATTGATGTCAACCCTTGAAGAAATCCCCATAGCACAAAGGTTTAGGTAATGTACCCAATATTTTTTGATGTAAATATGAATCATTATTGTTTTGTCATGGTTGATAAGAATTAAATATGGATGAACTCTAAAGTGGTTCCCTTATGGTGAAAGCCCTCACGGGAAGACGCTTTTTGGTGTAAGAGAACCCATGCTTAATAGTTGAATAATGAGATAAATGAAAGTGAATTTTTCAGGGAAAATATCCTATATGGATATTTCTTGTCATGTCATTTCCGGTGGTATGTGGAACATCACATAATTCCTCACGGTTAGAGAGTTATGGCCATGAGAAGTTGGAGACCCCGGGTTTGGGTAATGGACCCAAGTTTGTTTGATGGGTAATGGTATGAG
>ML789262.1:652112-672160 GCA_009831015.1 Picea engelmannii
GAGAGTTATGGCCATGAGAAGTTGGAGACCCCGGGTTTGGGTAATGGACCCAAGTTTGTTTGATGGGTAATGGTATGAGTTATGATATATTTTCAGATAATACTATTTTATATGGATAGTACATGTCATTCCATTTCTGGTGGTATGTAGAATGTCACATAACTCCTCATGGTTTGAGAGTTATGGCCTTACGAAGTTGGAGGACCCTCATATGTCATCTAGAAGCCCCAAAATGTCAAAGTAGTCAAAGTGGTTTAAGATATTTTAAAAGGTACATAATAAATTGAAGTGATGAGTGTATTATAATTCAAAGTGAATACAAAATAAATTATTTCAATAATAAATTTAATGGAGAAATTAGAAGTGTACCCAACCCTAAAATAAGGAAAGTGGGCCAAGTGACCTAGAATATGTTTTTAAGGAAGCTACTTGGAGAGTATAAATAAGAGGCAAGGCTCTGTCATTTGAAACACACTTGAGATTATTGAATATATATATGTTTTTGAGGTATCCAAGGATATCTAGGCCGAAATTATGAGGAAAGTGAAGAAAAGAAGGCCGAAATGCAAGAAGGAAAAATGCTTTTGATGGTGCTTTTTAAGGTATGTTATTTACAGGTCATCTCACCCTTTTCTCTATAACATTTTTTCTATAATGATTCAGACTATGAAATTGCTATTCAAGTGAAAAAACATATCCAAGTATCTGTGGTTAAAAATTCATCTTGTGGGTCATTTTATTTTGGGAGTTACACTCTGTGGAAAATACGGTTTGTGGACAGTCCTAAAACTAGTCAAAATCAGGTGTTTCAGGTAAAAACGTCATAACTTCTTCATAACAGATCCAAATTTAGTGATAACAAATGTGTTGGTTAGGGGACAATATTTGGTATTATTTTTAATAGTTTTATATCAATTCATAAAATATTTTGTGTGGGGCACACTCTACAAGTCCGTTCTCTAGAATAAGCCATAATTCAACACAATATGCCACTTTTGATATAACTCATTTTCTGAGAGGTTCCAAGTAGTGACACTTGGAGGAATTGCATAAAACACACTGAATAACATTATGTATCAATTTCATATCTTTATGCATTACAGAATCAAAGTTATGATTACTTCAAGTTAGGGTTTTTGACTAATCCAAAACTGGGCATGTGAGACTAAAGAAAAGTTTGATGAAAATGCTAGTCTCTTGTTTCTAAATTTAAGGAAGGTTTACAGGAATGCGATCATATACACCAAGTCTATTACAAAGCTACAAATCATATTTGGATGATGAAAGTGATGAGGTATTTTGGTTGTGGTACATGTTGAGTACATGGTTGAGACAAGTAGTTGATGAGTTGGTGCACATACATGAGGTGTATAGTTGATGATGTTGGTACATATTAATGAGTCATAGTTTATGAGTAGTTGACACATGATTGGTACATACTTGGTACATAGTTGGATGCACTTTTTTATGGTACAGGTTGATTATAGGTTGGTGCATGGTTGATGCACTTGTTTATGGTACAGGTTGATTACAAGTTGAGGTACAGGTTGATGCATGGTTCAGATTTATTGGTATAGTTTTACAATGGTATATCTCTCAGTGATAGTGTGACAGTGGTTCCATCATTCTACTTCTACTTTAGGGTGGTAGGACGGGGTAATCACAGGTGGTTGTAGGCACCTTCCGTTTATAGACGGAGAACATTGGGGGTTGTAGCCTCCTTCTGGTTGTAGCCAGAGAATTGGGGAGTTGGAGCTTCCCTCGGTTTGTAGCTTGAGAAACTAGGTGGTTGGACCCTCCTTCCAGTTGCAGCTGGAAAAAAAAGGAAGCTGGTGCTTCCAATGAATGTAATTCTTCAAGACATATAAGAAAAAACATTTTGTGGTTTTCTCCCAATTTGGGTTTCCACGTAAAACATTGGTGTACTCCGTATGTGTGTGATTGTTTATTTGTAACTTCTCATTATTGGATAATAATTCTACATTGATATAACATTTGAAGAAAAAGGATTATAATTATGCAATTACTGATTCATCCCCCCCTCTCAGTAATCCAAAATAACCTGGTATTTGATTAGGGAATGCTTGTGGCATACCTGACATTTACCACACCATGGGTTAACTTTTATCAAGGCTTCTCCTAGACAAATTCAATGTCAGTATTCCTGTGCAACCCAAATGTTTCCTTGTGAGGGTTCTACATCCAGGTGAGGGATTCACTCTTGCTGCTTCAACTTATTATTGGTTATATTCTACTGTATTCTTTGGAGATTCCAGATGGTTTAAAGTTTCATACTTATATTCAAGATAATGAATTCGTGGTTCAACTCTTTGCAATTGTGTGATGTTTCTTGGTTGGTATGTAAGGTTTTCTTAAGTCAGGGATTATTCCACTATCCTATTCGCACTTGTACAAGAAGATATAAGAAATTTTTATCCCCATTGTGTAATTCATTTTGGGAGAAAAGGGGCTTTAGTGAATTTCAACATTGTTCTAGGTCATCAATTCCTGAAATTATTTTAAAACTAAAAGGGAAGAAATCCCCTAGCACTCTCTGTAATAAAAAATTATGCATTCACTGTGGAGTACATTTCATACTGTGTGCTACTTATTATTATGGTTTGAGATTGTTTCTTGATTATGTCCTTTATGAAAAGATTAATTAGGTTGGGTTACTATGATATAATGATGGGACCCCTTTCCTTTAACTGCAAGGGTACCTATCAGATGATTCTTGGTCCACTCCACCCATTGGGTTCATGGGTGACTACCTCACTGATATAAGGTGAGAGGACGACATAGTTCCAGCATCGCAAGCTAAGTGAAATCTTTACACTTATCTGCATTACTTCTTTGAAATCATTTTCTCTGAGTGATTATACTATATATTGTCTTTGAATTTATTTAATGACGGTTTAAAACCTAATTAAAAATTTCCCCTGATTCATGTATAGGCCTGCGGGCATTTGAAGTCTCCGGACCCGTTTAGACAGTCTCTCGTGCAGGTACTCAGGTTTCATTTTACAACGCGTTTTAAGGAAAATTGTACTCAAGATCTATTGGAATAAAGGGTTTGTCTTGGGGTATAGATATCATGGAATTTTATACCAGATGTGTGTAATGCTTTTAGGCATTTGAATTACAATATTTTTTCTTGTGTACTATTGACATAAAAACTTACTGTATTTATTTTCTCCAAGCCTGTGGGCATACGGTGATTAAATCTAAACAATCTTTGCACTATAAATTGTATTGAATACAACATAAAGACTTCCTTTATAATTTTCTATGAGATAATTAAGAACTGTACATTGTTATTGCGTAGTCTAAAAATGGAAGATTTGTTGGAATTACTCCTACTTCCCAAGTCTCGATAGGACTTGTTATATGAATTATTTAGATGTAAAATAGATCAGTAATCTTGTACCAACAACTTATGTATATATATCTAATCATTTATATGTATAATTTATATATATATATAATCATTCATATATATATATATATATATATATATATATATATAGAGAGAGAGAGAGAGAGAGAGAGAGATATGTATATTGATTATGTCATTTCATATTAAGTATTGTTTGGGCAATTTTCTTTGTAGAATACTCATGATTATATGATACCGCTCTTTGTATTTATCTACGACAATATAGGCACCTACTATCCCTTCAGTTGGCTTCCTATATGTTCACAATCCTTTGTCTATGATGTTCAAAGTAATATAGTATCAGTATTCTTAATTTAGATGCATCTCCTAAATTTTCCATATTAGAATTCCATTGTTAGCTAAGATAAATAGAAAGTTTATTCAATGCATGCATTTAACCTGTAAGGATTTATCCTACACTTTATTCCATTCCAACAATAACCTAATATGCAGAACTACATCTTCCAGCATTATCCAGATATACTCTTTCAGCTATTAGATCAAATGAGAATAACATTCATTCAACAATTTAATCAATAGAGCTAATTCATCTAAATTCCGATTTAGAATCATTCTGTAAGCTCTTAAGTTAAACAAAATTCGATCAGATTTTAGTCAATAATCATACTTCTAACCAGGATTAAACAGGTACCTTCCACTAGCTATCAAATCATATATCATTCCACCAGAGAAAGGAATAGGATAACATATCTGAATATTTTTCGGATAACAAATAGGAACAACCATGTTCCTCCCAACCGTAGAATAGGGGAGCCATATCACTTGCCCGATTCACCCCCTAGCTTGACCATGAATCAATGAGGGGGAACTTGGAAACACGTCTCCTCAACAATGTCATGCAACTCCAACAGATTAATCTTGCCCCACACTCAATCAATAATGTTCATAACAACAATAAAAATCAATAGTCTCCTTTTCCCAGCATACTAGGCAATGTATTTCCTTCTCACATATGCTATATAATAAAACAAGTTGTTTTGCCTAGGTCTTTCTTCCCTCTTGGGAATTTTCGCAGATTTCTAAATCCCTAATTTTTAGGGACTACCAAAGGCCAAATATCTGATTTTCCACTTGTAACAATCATCCCAGTGGTAGTTCCAACATGTTCCCCACTCATGGAGTCATGGTCAGCTGATTTTTAACATGGATGTTCCATTTGTCTCCTGCAATTAATATGAAATATTATGTTTTCATACAAGTGTCACAATTAAATAGTTAGTTGGGTTAAATCAAATTTCTGTCCAACAGTCATAATAATTTATTACAATTATCAAATTCGAAATTCAGAATTGCCATAAAAGGAAAAAAATTTCCAAATTCAAATTTACTAAACACAGAATAATTTAAAAACCAATTTTAAATTTCAAAAATACTTTATTTTTGGGGATGTCACAGTCTACATGAGTCATGTCTAGGTCAGTTACCTTGGGATCAGTTCACTGGGAGAGTTCCTTTCTCCAAGGGATTTTTATCCTTGGGTTATCAATTAGGCCTTTTAGCCTTATTGATTTCCCTTGAGTTTTTCCTTCACACTTGCAATAATTCCTCAAAAGTGGTGAACGACGCTCTAGTGGGTTTATCTTTTGGTAACTATTATAGGGAATCATTGTAAATGACCATGCAAAACATATTAGAAATTTTCACGGAATTCCCTCGAGTTTAAGTTAGTTTTTTTTAATTAATTAATTTTTAATTAAATTTCCCTAAGTTTGGAGGTTTAATTATTTATTTAATTAATTAATTTTGCGGAATAATTGTAAAAACTAGGTCCTTGGACTTTTTATAGGGGCATTTGTGCTCAAAATAAATGGAATAGCACCCCCTACATCCATGGACCAATTTTCAGCTCGTTCGGACAACTTTTTCTATCGGCTTGTCCACCAAGATTGTGAGTGAGTCAAAAACAACAATTTTAATTGCTAAAGTCCAAACATAGCAAAAATGTAATTTTGTAATAATGAGTTAGAGGATGATGTAAAGATGGATAAAGGTGAGAGAGATTTTTCATAACCTTTTCTAACCTTTCCTAACCCTCACATCACCCCCCCACTTAGGAATTAAGAAAAAACGTCAGTTTTCCTAGAGGGGTGTGCCTCCCTTCTAGAAAGTCTCCAAAAAGCAAAAAAAATAATGAAAAAATTAAGGGGAGACTAAATATATCCCTTGGCACACTTTTCCTAGCCTCCCACTTGCCTTTTTTCTTGATGTCAACACTCCCTCACTCATCCACATCCTTGATCCATGTGATCTCCCCTAAGTGGTGCACCCTTCGAGGAGAGTTACCCCCCCCCCTCTTGTGGATCTCCAAGGAAAATTCGTTTTTATTATTTGGGGCATCTTTCTCTCCCTTGGCACACATCCCATAGACTTCCAATACACTTTTTCTTGAACCCAACACCTCCCACACCCATCTACATCCTAGATGTATTTTATAAACCCTAGATGGTGCGCCCTAACCTTGAGATCTACTCTTATGCTTGGTGGTGGACAGTTGGCATTGATCCAACAGAGGTAGGTTTGCCTCTACAAGTATAAATAGATCCCTTTCCTCACTCCCAACCCACCATATCCTGAGCTAGTGTTATGCTACTTGATTTTCTTCTCTCTCTATTTCTGTATTCCATCCATTTTCATTTTTCTTCTCTTAGGGTTTTGGAGAAAGTATTTCTCCAAGATCCCATTTCTTGATGCAAAAATAAAAGAATCTTTGGAGGATTTTGGTAAGAGCTATAAGTATTTTGGTTCTTACAATGCCTGATGTAAATTTGTTTCAATTTGATATGATGGTTGCATGAATGGATCTTAGGTAAAGTATTTTATTTGAATAAATCTTGCAAAGAGTAGTCTTGTAGATATATATATGGGGTTAGCTAGATAGGGTGCAAGTATTTCACTTTATTAGTTTAAGTCTCCATATTATCCATTGTATGCATGTTATTGTGTTAGGTTTTGCAGGTTGAACTTCAAGGGTTTCATTAGGGATGCCTCTTAGAAGAGTCCCCGTTTGAGATTTTCATACAATCCAAGCAATCTTCTTCTATTGCTCTTTCTCCTTATATTTCTTTGCAATCCATATTTCAGCTAGCGTAATATAGTTGTATGGCCATCATAATATAATTTTTTTCCAAAAATATTTTCAAGAAAAATGTTTGCCCCAAAAAGACAAAACTTTTTCTTCATTTTTTTGGTTGTGTGTAGCATTTTCAGCAAGCATAGTTTGTTGGTTTTCGCAGGATCAGATTTGATTGAGAGGGGTTTTGGCTACCCAAAGGCATCCACACAACACTCAAATATGCCCCAAAGGGATTGGTAGCTATTTCTCAACCTCCTCCTCCATTTTTTAAGCATTTTTAGTCATTTCTTCTCCTTCTTGTTTGCTTGTAGTGGCTCATAGTTGTGGGAGAAGGAGTGGTATGGCCTCCTCACACATGTGAGCTCTTGTGTAGCTTATATCTAGATTAGAGCTTGTTTATTTGACATTTTTTTCCCTTTTTGAGCTAGGACGTGAGGGTTTGTAAGATAAAGCATATCTCCCAAATGCTTAGACGTGGGGTAGGGTTTGCTTGTTTTCTTCTTGGTTTGCTTCCTTTCTCTCTTGATTTATTTTCTTGTTTGCTTGCTTCTTCATTTTATCATTATTTTCTAAGTTAAGCAAGCTAATTAGTTTCTTACCTATTTTGGAGAGGAATACCCTAAGAGGTTGGGTTAGGGTTTTAATTTGAGGTTAAAGATCTAATTGGTGGTTAAAGATCTAATTGGTTAATGCTCTAAATATTCTAGATCTAGATCTAACACTTAATAAATCTCTAGCTTAAGCCTATTGGGCCTCATAATCAACTTAACTAGATCTCATGCATGCTTAGATCACTACAAGTGTTTATCTTTATGTTGCATGCTTAGATCTATAATCCTTAATGTTTAGTTGCTTCAATAAGTGGACGGTGTTCTTCTTTATTGCATAGATCTCTTTAATGCCATTTTCCATATGCTCTAAGTAACTTCATTTATAAGTTGATAAGTAGGCACACTTAAATATTTTTCTCCCTCATACTTAATACTCATGTCTTAATACTCTTGAACATAACATAAGTGTGAATTATCTCTTTTCCATTGATAGGCAAGTTGTTCTGGCCCTTGTTGTTTTATTTCTTAATTTGCAAGCTATCTAATTATGAAATCAAGTGACTTTATCTCACATAGCATATATGTGTTAATGATCTTAATATCATAAACTTAATCCACACATATATTTGGGCTGAAGTGAGTTTCGGCCAAGTCAGTAAATCACATTTTAAAAGTGTCATAAAACTCTTAAAACACTCTAAAACACTCCTAAAAGTCTACCTAATTCATATATAAACTTAATAGACTCTTTAGGGTACCTTAGACCACCATCTTCACCATGTAAAATGGGACTTGAGGAATGCAACAGAGGGTGTTGGTAGGGGAATGTCTCATGACTCACAGGATGTGTCCTTTCTGGGAGTACTCTTGTCTTAGGACTGACTGAGAAAGCTAAGGTTAGCCTAATTTCTATACTATCTTGAGCATCCAATAGTTATTTGACAATAGGGGGAGAAGGCTTTGGTGAAAGCTGAATGAAAGTTAACAGTCTTAACAAATATTAAAAACTCAACCTTGGGCTTAATCTAATAAATACCTTGAGGGTTTAATAACTAAGAGTGAATCATATTCATAACACTTGTGCTTAAATATTGAAATATTCTTTGTTGACATGGTAATATGTTTATGACAATCTTGTAAATTTTATGTTATTCTTTAATCTCTTTATATCCTTCAGAAACGAAAAATAATTAAAGTGGTTAGCTTGCTTGTTGTATTTTAGAATTATTTGAATTGTAAATCTTGTGTCTAATATTTATTTGATCAAGTTATTCTTTTGTAAGTAATATTGTAATCTATTTGTAATGAAAAACCCCTTAACTTAGTTGACCCCAAGCCCAATCTTTAGGCACTAGTCTTAGTTCACCCTTGCATCTTGCATTGTTGCCTTAGCATCTTAGGTTAGAATTCCTCAAGCTTTAACAAATTAAAACTAACTCCTAGAACTTAACTCTAAAACTAATCTAGAAACTAGAGACTAACCCCCTTGGCTTCCCTAGGAGTGAGCCTAGACAGAAGAGGTTCCAGTCAAAGTGACAGTGTGGGATGTGAACCTAGGCATTGTGCCTCCAAGGACACACTAATTGAGCCAGAATTAGCTCATATTAGGAAGTGTGTATAAGGACGACAACATCTTTGGCGTCATTGTCGGGGATAGGTCATTTATATTTGGTCAAAACAACTGATTATGTTTTAATAACTAAAAATTCTTTGAACTTGCATTTGTTGTTTTTTGTTTGCTTTCTTTCCAAGTGGTGACTCCATTAAAAAAATATATCTAGTATACTGCAAGGAGAGATCCTGTTGGATGCTTGAGATTCTTGGAGAAGAAGCACTCATTGATTTCTGATGCTTGTTCCAAACATAATAAATTAACTTTTGTTTTCCTTCTTGTTTTTTTCTTTGTTTGATGCTCTTGTTTGTCTGAAATAAACTTGGTCCTCTCGTGACTCCACTTTTAAATAATTTGACGAGGTATTTTGCAAGAAGGAATTCACGGCTTGTTTTGCTTCATCCTTGAACTTGGAAGGGTTTGTGGATGAAGCTAGCTAGTCGTTCTTCTTGTTGGATCCTTAGTAATATTGGTTCTCATTCCTTTTCTTTAGACCTTTGTTTAAATGATCTAGTTAGAAATGGATGATTTTTATAGTCCTATTGAATTTTTAGGAATTGTTGGTTACCCTCATGTTATATATGAAGATGTTATTGATAACATTCTTAATTTTTATGATCATGATGATGCTAGTAATCACATGAGTGCCTTCACCAAATTTATTGAGGAATGGTGTCATCCACCTATTTATGAGGATGTTCTAATACAATTGTTTGTCTTGACTCTTTGTGGTGACTGGGCTAATGATTGGTTTCAAGATTCACCTGATAAGAGATTCAAGAACATACAAGATTTGTTGCATGCCTTTTTGGAAATGTTTGGGAATGATAGGGATGAAGTTTACAATGAATTGGTTGACGATTTTATGGAAAAATGGAGGAAAAATCTTCCAAATATAAAAACAATCAGTTCAGACATAGAGGTTGATTCTCTACCATATTCCATTCAGGAGATTAAGGAAATAATTTTAAACATGCAATATGCCCATACAAAACAGCTTGAGGCCATAAGAGAACAGATTACGGCCATGGTAGATCGATTGAGGATCAAGGAAGATGATTTTACAAAAACCTATATTAAATATCTGGACCACCTTGAACTTGGGCTTCATGGTGAAAAAGATGAGGAAGTTTATGCGGAAATTCTTGATGAACCCATGGATGAGCCAATCATTCATTTTGAGGAAATAAAGGAACTTGAGTTTGAAAATGTTGAATATGTAGATGATTCAAGTCCCCACCCTCCTTCCGAGGAACCAATCTTTTTGAAAGGTAACTTTGGAAATCTTAAGGAAAATAATATGATGGTTCATGTGGTATGTTCTTTTTAAACCCCTCAAACAGAAGATGAGTTAATGCAGAATTATGTGGAAATGGAAGGCAACTTCAGTTTAACGATGTCATATCATTATGATTATTGGTTGGCCTCCCACCCTGACATTCATGAGCAACAATGTATTCAGAGTTTACATGGCTTTTCATATTCCAATGTTTGGTTGAAGGAAGGAAGGAGCATGCAATCTAGTTGGTTCTTCCTCACAAAACGTTCCAAGTTGATAAAACTTGGGAAGGGGTCTTCTATGAGTCATTATGGGAAAGGATGTTTCAGACAATTGTGGCATCATTTCATCCATTTTATGGGTGGTTGTAATGTATCTCTAACCCTTCTTTGTATTTTAGTTTTGTATTATTTCAATTTATTATGTCAATATGTACTTAGAATTTTTTTTCAATACCATAGATTTCATTTGTTGTAAACATATCGATCTTGTATTTTAGTTATTTCATTTTGTAGATGTTGTAATTAGCATTCATTGATTTAATCATGTATATATGTATTCTTATGTTGGTTATTGGTGAGCACTCTGTTGAAGGTGTTGGATTCTCGTATGCTCTTTGTATCGAGTGAGAAGATCGAACACACGTCCCCATGTGGAGCCATATGTTGACCGGCTCTCCAACAAAGGTGGTCAAATCTATGTCCCATGAAGAGATGCATCATCAGATGAAATGTTTTTGAAAACTTTGGATCTACAGGGCATGTTTGGCCCATCACTTCTTTTTGTAATTGGAATTTCCGCACCCTTGCGTGGGTTAATAATGTAATAGGTCTACATGAGTGATGTCTAGGTCAGTTACCTTGGGATTGGTTCACTGGGAGAGTTCCTTTCGCTGAAGGGTTTTTATCCTCAAGTTATCAATTGGGATTTTCAACCTTATTAATTTCCCTTACACTTGCAATAATCCCTCCAAAGTGGTGAACGACGCTCTAGTGGGTTTATCTTTTGGTAACTATTATAAGTAATCATTGTAAATGACCATGCAATACATATTATAAAGTTTCGCGGAATTCCCCCGATTCTAAGTTAGTTTTTTTTAATTAATTAATTTCTAATTAAATTTCCCTAAGTTTGGAGGTTTAATTAATTAATTAATTAATTAATTTTGAGCAATAATTGTAAAAACTAGGTCCCTAGACTTTTGATAGGGGTATTTGTGCTCAAAAGAAATGGAATAGAACCCCCTACATCCATGGACTAAGGTTCATCTCAGTCGGACAACGTTTGCTATGAGTTTGTCCACCCGGAGTGTCAATGAGTCAAAGACAACAATTTTAATTGCTATTGTCCAAACATAGCAAAAATGTAATTTTGTAATAATGAGTTAGATGATGATGTAAAGATGGATAAAGGTGAGAGATATTTTTCCTAACCTTTCCTAACCTTTTCCAACCCTCACATCACCCTCCGACCTAGACATTAAGAAAAAACGTCACTTTGCCTAGAGGGGTGTGCCTCCCTTCTAGAAAGTCTCCAAAAAGAAAACAAAATAATGAAAAAAATAAGGGGAGACTAAATATATCCCTTGTCACACTTTTCCTAGCCTCCCACTTGCATTTTTTCTTGATCCCAACACTCCCTCCCTCATCCACATCCTTGATCCATGTGATCTTCCCCAAGTGGTGCACCCTCCAAGGAGAGCTACCCCACCCCCCCCTCTTGTGGATATCCAAGGAAAATTCGTTTTTATTATTTGGGGCCTATTTCTCTTCCTTGGCATGCATCCCATAGCCTTCCACTACACTTTTTCTTGATCCCAACACCTCTCACACCCATCTACACCCTAGATCTATCAACTAAACCCTAGATGGTGTGCCCTAGCCTTGAGATCTACTCTTATGCTTGGTGGTGGACACATGGAATTGATACAAGAGAGGTAGGTTTACCTCTCCAAGTATAAATAGATCCCTTTCCTCACTCCCAACCCACTATATCTTGAGCTAGTGTTATGCTACTTGATTTTCCACTCTCTCTCTCTCTTTATTCCATCAATTTTCATTTTTCTTCTCTTAGGGTTTTGGAGCAAGTATTTCTCCAAGATCCCATTTCTTGATGTAGTAATAAAATACGATTTGGAGTATTCTAGGTAGAGATATAGGTATTTTGGTTCTTAAAACACATGAGGTAAATTTGTTTCAATTTGATATGATGGTTGCATGAATGGATCTTAGGTAAAGTATTTTATTTTAGTAGATCTTGCAAAGAGTAGTCTTGTAGATCTATATATGTGGTTAGCTAGATAGGGTGCAAGTATTTAACTTTATTAGTTTAACCCTCCATATTATCCATTGTATGCATGGTATTGTGTTAGGTTTTGGAGGTTGAACTTCAAAGGTTTCATTAGGGATGCCTCTTGGACGAGTCCCCCTTTGAGATTTCCATACACTCCAAGCAATCTTCTTATATTTCTCTTTCTCTTTATATTTATTTGAAATTTATATTTTAGATAGCATAATATAGTTGTATGGTCATCATAATATAAATTTTTACGAAAAAAAATTTCAGGGAAAAGTTTTTCCCCAAAAAGGCAAAACTTTTTCTTCATTTTTTTGGTTGTGTAGCATTTCCAACAAGCATAGATTGTTGGTTTTGGCAGGTTCAGATCTGGTTGAGAGGGGTTTTGGCTACCCAAAGGCATCCACACAACACTCAAAGACCCCCCAAATGGATTGGTAGCTATTTCTCAACCTCCTCCTTCATTGTTTAAGCATTTTTAGTCATTTCTTCTTCTTCTTGCTTGCTTGTAGTGGCTCATAGTTGTGGGAGAAGGAGTGGTACAGCCTCCTCCCATGCGGGAGATCTTGGGTAGCTTAGATATAGCTTAGATCTTGTTTATTTGATATTTTTTTCCCTTTTTGAGCTAGGACGTGAGGGTTTGTCAGATAAAGGGTATCTCCCAAACCCTAAGACGTGGGGTAGGGTTTGCTTGTTTGTTTCTTGGTTTTCTTCCTCTCTCTCTTGATTCATTTTTTTGTTTTCTTGCTTCTTCATTTGCTCAATATTTTCTAAGTTAATCAAGCTAATTAGTTGCCTACCTATTTGGGAGAGGAATACCCCAAGAGGTTAGGTTAGGGTTTTAATTTGTGGTTAAAGATCTAATTGGTTAATGCTATGAATATTCTAGATCTAGATATAACACTTAATAAATCTCTAACTTAAGCCTATTGGGCCTCATAATCATCTTAACTATATCTCAGGCATTCTTATTTCACTACAAGTGTTTCTCTTTATGTTCCATGCTTATATCTATAATCCTTAATGTTTAGTTGATTCAATAATGGATGGTGTTCTAATTTATTTCATAGATCTCTTTAATGCCATTTTCCATATGCTCTAAGTAACTTCATTTATAAGTTGATAAGTAGGCACACTTAAATATTTTTCTTCCTCATACTTAATACTCATGTCTTAATACTCTTGAACATAACATAAGTGTGAGTTATATCTTTTCCATTGATAGGAAAGTTGTTCTTGCCCTTGTTCTTTTATTTCTTACTTTGCAAGATATTTAATTGTGAAATCAAGTGACTTGCTCTCACATAGAATATATGTGTTAATGCTCTTAATATCATAAAATTAATCAACACATATTTTTGGGCTGAAGTGAGTTTCGTCCAAGTCAGTAAATCACATTTTAAAAGTGCCTTAAAACTCTTAAAACACTCTAAAACACTCCTAAAAGTCTACCTAATTCATATATAAACTTAATAGACTCTTTAGGGTACCTTAGACCACCATCTTCACCATCTAAAATGGGACTTGAGGAATGCAACAGAGGGTGTAGGGAGGGGCATGTCTCATGGCGCATAGGATGTGTCCTTTCCGAGAGTACTCTTACCTTAGGACTGACTAAGAAAGCAAGGGTTAGCCTTGTTGCTATACTATCTTGAGCATCCAACAGTTATTTGGCAATAGGGGGAGGAGGCTTTGGTGAAAGCTTAATGAAACTTAACAATCTTAAGAAAGCTTAACAACTCAACCTTGGGCTTAATCTAATAAATACCTTGAGGGTTTAATAACTAAGACTGAATCATCTTCATAACACTTCTAATCAAATGTTTAAATATTCTTTGTTGATGTGGTAATATGTTGATGACAATGTTGTAAATGTTATGTGATGCTTTAATATCTTTATATCCTGCACAAACACAAAATAGTTAAAGTGGTTAGCTTGCTTGTTGTATTTTAGCATTATTTGAATTGTAAATCTTGTGTCTAATATTTATTTGATCAAGTTATTCTTTTGTTAGTAATATTGTAATCTATTTTTAACGAACAACCCCTTAACTTAGTTGACCCCAAGCCCAATATTTAGGCAATAGTCTTAGTTTCCCTAGGAAAAGATTTTCTTTACATTCTAACCATTGCACCTTGCATTGTCGTCTTAACATATTAGGTTAGAATCCCCCAAGCCTTAATAAATTAAACCTAACTCCTAGAAATTAACTCTAAAACTAATCTAGAAACTAGGGACTACCCCGCTTGGCTTCCCTAGGAGTGAGCATAGACAGAAGAGGTTCCGATCAAAGTGACAGCGTGGGCTGTGAACCTAGGCATTGTGACTCCAAGGAAACACTAAGTGAGATGGACTTATCTCATGTTAGTAAGTGTGTATAAGCACAACAATATCTTTGGTTCCATTGTTAGGGATAAGTCATTTATCCTTGGTCAAAACGACTGATTTTTTTTTAAGAACTAAAAATTATTTGAACTTGCATTTGTTGTTTTTTGTTTTCTTCCTTTCCAAGTGGCGACTCCATTGAAAAAATATATCAAGTATACTAGAAGGAGCAATCCTTTTTGGCTTCTTGAGATTCTTGGAGAAGAAGAACTCATTGATTTCTAATGCTTGTTCCAAACATAATAAATTAACTTTTGTTTTCCTTCTTGTTTTTTCTTTTTTTGATGCTCTTATTTGTCTGAAATAAACTTGGTCATCTCGCAACTCCACTTTTAAATAATTTGATGAGGTATTTTGCAAGAAGGAATTCACGTCTTATTTTTCTTCGTCCTTTAACTTGGAAGGGTTTGTGGATGAAGCTAGCTAGTCTTTCTTCTTGTTGGATCCTTAGTAATCTTGGGTCTCAATCCTTTTATTTAGACCTTTGTTTAAATGATCTAGTTAGAAATGGATGATTTGTATAGTCCTATTGATTTTTCAGGAATTCTCGGTTGCCCTCATGATATATCTGAATATGTTATTGATAACATTCCTGATTTTTATGATCATGAGGATGCTAGTACTCACATCAAGGGCTTCATTAAATTTATTGAGGAATGGTGTGATCCATCTATTTATGAGGATGTTCTAATACAATTTTTTGTCTTGAATCTTTGTGGTGACTGGGCTAATGATTGGTTTCATGATTCACCTAATAAGAGATTCAAGAACATACGAGATTTGTTGCATGCCTTTTTGGAAATGTTTGGGCATCATCGGGATGAAGTTTACAACAAATTGGTTGATAATTTTATGGAAAAATGGAGGAGAAAAAATCTTCCAAATATAAAAACAATCAGTTCATACATAGAGGTTGATTCTCCACCATATTCCATTCAGGATCTTAAGGAAATAATTTTAAGCATGCAATATGCCCATACTAAACAACTTGGGGCCATAAGAGAACAGATTACGGCCATGGAAGATCGATTGAAGATCAAGGAAGATGATTTTACAGAATCCTATATTGAATATCCAGACCCCCTTGAACTTGATCTTCACGGTGAAAAAGATGAGGAAGTTTTTGGGGAAATTCTGGATGAACCCATGGATGAGCCAATCATTCATTTTGAGGAAATAAAGAAACTTGAGTTTGAAAATGTTGAATATATAGATGATTCAAGTCCCAACCCGCCTCCTGAGGAACCAATATTTTTTAAGGGTAACCTTGAAAATCTTGAGGAAGACAGTATGATGGTTCATGTGGTATGTTCTTTTTCAACCCCTCAACCAGAAGATGAGTTAATTCAGAATTATGTGGAAATGGAAGGCAACTTCAGTTTAACGATGTCATATCATTATGAGTATTGGTTGGCCTCCCACCTTGATAGTCATGAGCAAAAACATATTTAGAGTTTACACAACTTGTCATATTCCAGTGTTTGGTTGAAGGAAGGAAGTAGCATGAAGTCTAGCTTGTTCTTTTGCACAAAAAATTCCAAGTTGATAAAACTTGGGAAGGGGTCTTCTATGAATCATCCTGGACAAGGATGTTTCAGAAATTTGTGGCATCATTTCATCCATTGCATGGGTGGTTGTCACGTATCTCTAACCCTTCTTTGTATTTTAGTTTTTTATTATTTCAATTTATTATGTCAATATGTACATAGAAATTTTTTCCGACACCATAGATTTCATTTGTTGTAAAAATATCGATGTTGTATTTTATTTATTTCATTTTGTAGATTTTGTGATTAGCATTCATTTATTTAATCATGTATGTATGTATTCTTATGTTGGTTATTGGTGAGCACTCTGTTGTAGGTGTTGGATTCTCATATGCTCTCCGTCTCGAGTGAGAAGATTGAACACACATCCCCATGTGGAGTCAGATGTTGATTGCCTCTCCAACATAGGTGGTCAACTCCATGTGCCATGAAGAGATGCATCATAAGATGCAAATTTTTCGAAGATTTTGGTTCTACAGGTCATGTTTGGCCCCATCACTTCTTTTTGTAATTGGAATTTCCGCATCCCTACGTGGGTTAATAATGTAATAGGTCTGCATGAGTCATTTCTAGGTCAATTACCTTGGGATCAGTTCATTTGGAGAGTTCCTTTCGTCGAGGTTTTTTTATCCTCAGGTTATCAATTGGGCTTTTCAGCCTTATTGATTTCCCTTGATATGTTCCCTCACACTTGCAATAATTCCTCCAAAGTGGTGAACGACATTCTAGTGGGTTTATATTTTGGTAGATATTATAGAGAATCATTGTAAATGACCATGCAATATACCTTATAAATTTTTGTGGAATTCCCTGGAGTCTAAGTTAGTTTTTTTAATTAGTTAATTTTTAATTAAATTTCTTTAAGTTTGTAGGTTTAATTATTTAATTAATTAATTATTTTTGAGAAATAATTGTAAAACCTACGTCCTTGGACTTTTGATAAGGGTATTTGTGCTCAAACGAAATTGAATAGCATCCCCTACATTCATGGATCAAGTTTAATCTTGGTCGGACAATGTTTTCTATGGGTTTGTCCACCCAAAGTGTCAGTCCATAAAAAACAACAATTTTAATTGCTAAAGTCCAAACATAGCAAAAATGTAATTTTGTAATAATGAGTTAGAGGATGATGTAAAGATCGATAAAGGTGAGAGAGATTTTTATCAACCTTTTCCAACCATCACATCACCCCCCACCCCACCTATCCATTAAGCAAAAACGTCACTTTGCCTAGAGGGGTGTGCCTCCCTTCTAGAAAGTCTCCAAAAACCAAAAACAATAATGAAAAAATTAAGGGGAGACTAAATATATCCCTTGGCACAGATTTCATAGCCTCCCACTTGACATTTTGCTTGATCCCAACACTCCCTCACTCATCCATATCCTTGATCCATGTGACATCCCCCAAGTGGTGCGCCCTCCAAGGAGAGTTACCCCCCTCGCCCCCTCTTGTGGACCTCGAAGGAAAATTTGTTTCTATTATTTGGGGCCTCTTTCTCTCCCTTGGCACACATCCCATAGCCTTCCACTATGATTTTTCTTGATCCCAAAACCTCCCACACCCATCTACACCCTAGATCTATGATCTAAACACTAGATGGTGTGTACCCTAGCCTTGAGATCTACTCTTATGCTTGGTGGTGGACACTTGGAATTGATCCAAGACAAGTAGGTTTTCCTCTCCAAGTATAAATTGATCCCTTTCCTCACTCCCAACCCACCATATCTTGAGGTAGTGTTATGCTACTTGATTTTCCACTCTCTCTCTCTCTCTCTCTCTCTCTCTCTCTCTTCCATCCATTTTTGTTTTTCCTCTCTTAGGGTTTTGGAGGAAGTATTTCTCCAAGATCCCATTTCTTGATGCAATAATAAAAGAAGCTTTGGAGTATTTTGCGAAGACCTATAAGTATTTTGGTTCTTACAACACATGAGGTAAATTTGTTTCAATTTGATATGATGGTTGCATGAATGGATCTTAGGTAAAGTATTTTATTTGAGTATATCTTTCAAAGAGTAGTCTTGTAGATCTATATAAGTGGTTAGCTAGATATGGTGCAAGTATTTAACTTTATTAGTTTAACTCTCCATATTATCCACTGTATGCATGCTATTGTGTTAGGTTTTGCAGGTTGAACTTCAAGGGTTTCATTAGGGATGCCTCTTGGAAGAGTCCCCCTTTGAGATGTTCATACACTCCAATAAATCTTCTTCTATTTCTCTTTCTCCTTATATTTTTTTGCAATCCATATTTCAGCTAGCATAATATATGTGATATACCTAAAAAAATGTCTGAAAAAAAATTAAAAATTGTTTGTATAAATATCCTTGAATAGTTTGAGATTCAAGAAAGTAAGATTTATGTTATAAATCTTGAGTCTGAAAGTTTGCACGATTCCTTATTGTCGTCGACTGTCATTACCATTCAAATTAAAGTTTTCTAATCGCGATAAGTGTTTACTCCTCATTTCAATGTTTATTTCAATTCCTATAATTATAATTACATTCCTATCTGTTTGTACCTATAACCATTACCACAGTCTTAACAACACAAACAACTTTGGGACTTTATGGCCAAATCCTTACATGTTAGACCCTACAAATAACCCACCACCATATGTTTACAATAGAAATGACTTTTGGGATTGATGGCCTAGGCCTCATTCGTTAGTCCATACACATAATCACATAATGAAAAATGACCAAATAGACTTAGGTAAAAGTAGAGTATTAGTCTATACTCCTCTGTGAAAAGTTTAAATATAAACAGACCCCTATAGTTTCTTTTTTTTAAATATCCAAATACAGGATAGTGGTTAGGTATGTTCTTCCAGTTAAACTCAAAGTATGAATATTTCATAATCCTCTGATCATATTCAAATTCACCTGCACCATTGGATTACAACCACTGGGTCTCACGCTTATTCCATATGCCCACTATCTGTGACCACGGGCCTAATCAAAATGCCTTTCACATTTCGTCATTTTGGCATTTCGGCAAGTCGCAATCCCCAAAATGGAGCCAGATCAATGGTCCACAAAACTTCATAATTTGATCGCTTATTTTCTTAATCAAATGGCTGACGGGATTTTGGCGTTTTCCCTTCGAGTCATCGTGACTCCAACATTATAAAATTCATGATCACAAAATCTTCGAAGTGATCGGACGGTTCACATAACCCACTGAGATGGATGGTTTACAGTATTTTCAAAGTTTTTCCTTTCACATTTTTGAGACTCACAATAGTACCTTTTGGCATTTCGGAGTTCAAGACTTCATGATGGTGGAGTTTCTACTTTCTATGTAAAACCTCGAAATAGAAAGTTCCAATGTGATGTAAACCTGCTAACGTCACACGTGGATTGACACGTGTCCAATAGCTGCCACGTATATGCTATTGAAACACAGTGCTGAGTATATGCTGAAAAACTGCTGTAGCAGATGCTGAAACACTGCTGTAGTAGATGCTGAAACACTGCTGTAGCAGATGCTGAAACACTGTTGTAGTAGATGTTGAAACACTGTTGTAGTAGATGCTGAAACACGGCTGTAGAGATGCTGAAACACGGCTATAGCATATGATGAAACAGTGCTGAAACTGTTTTTGGCATTTAAATTTGACTGAAAAATCAGCGAGACTGAAACTGGGTGGGATTTTGAAAAATTAACATGGTATCAGAGCTTAGTTGAAGAGAAGCAAAAATTTTAGCAAACAGAAAATAGGACAGCAGTCACTTCACAGGGCAGATTTTTGAATTTGTGATTTTCAGCAGAAAGAGGGTCATGGCTACTGGTTTGAGGGTTGAAGACAGACTTGATGGGGCAGCGAATTTTGGTGCTTGGAAGGAGA
>ML789262.1:675902-691623 GCA_009831015.1 Picea engelmannii
TAAAGTGAGGGTGAGTGAAGAGACACCAAATCTCAGCCACCCATCTAATCTAATCTCAGCTGTTAGATTAGAAAACTCCTCACCTTCCCTCATGAAGTTGATTAAGGCAAGTGGGCGCACCCATTCTTGGGTAAGGAGTTGAATAAATCTTGGTGAGAGGCCAAGAGACTTTTTGGTGAGATGCCAAGAGCAAGAGGAAGAAACAACAGTCTTGTTGAGAGAACAAGAGAGGAGCTGAAGATTTCTTGTTGAGAAAACAAGAGAGAGTAAGAGAGAGGTCAAGATGAAGAAAAGAGACAGCTGCAGCAATTTCTGGGAGCACTGGCATGCAATCCAAGGTTGCCGAATAGCATTGAGTGGCACAGAAATTGAATCTTAGCAGAGTTTTGGCACAAATTTCGTGACAGTCCGTACAACATTAATTGTCGCACTGTTGTACGAATTTCTGGTTCATAAATTGAGGAGCAAAGCTACAGGAATGTCAAGATAAGTTTGTGTAAATATCTGAAGATGAAAATGCTGTAAAAGAATTTCTCAGAAGCTCATAAATAATACAAATCCCTCTCTAACTGGTTTTCCCCTTGTGGGTTTTTCCAGGGTCGAAGTTAGACCAAAAATATTTGTGTCTAATATTTTCGGAGTTTTGCATATTGCTGATATTTAATTTCTGTGTTGAAAACGATGTTCATAATTCTCATGTTTCAGTTCTGAAATTTATTTTCTGTTCAAAAATTTATTCTCTGTTAAGTTTTTAAGATGCTAAAACACCGCTGTAGCTTATGCTGAAACACCAGGCTGTAGCATAAGCTGAAACATAGTGCTGAGTATATGCTGAAACACTGTTGTAGCAGATGCTGAAACACTGTTGTAGTAGATGTTGAAGCATTGTTGTAGCAGATGCTGAAACACTGCTGTAGTAGATGCTGAAACATTGATGTAGTAGATGCTGAAACACGGCTGTAGCAGATGCTGAAACACGGCTATAGCATATGCTGAAACAGTGCTGAAACTGTGTTTGGCATTTAAATTTGACTGAAAAATCAGCGAGACTGAAACTAGGTGGGATTTTGAAAAATTAACATCACTCTGATTCATGACTTACATGTTCTTGAAATGTTGAATCATCTTGACACTTGTCATTTCCTGATTGTGCCACGTGTCCTTAGCTGATGTGTCTATTTCGGGATTTTGAGGTTCGCTACTTCAAAGGTTAAATTTCCTTTGATCTTTGATTTCGCAGTCTTCGAAACTCCGAAATGGAGTCTTTGACATCCTCCGATCTTTCACATTTCACGATTTCATCATTCTTGTTGTGAGTGTCCTTGACACCTACAACTCCCAGTATCTGAAACTCTGAAATGGAGATTAATTCGTGGTTTCACATTTCATGATTTTATCATTCTTGTCGTGAGTGTCCTTGACACCTCCAACTCTCGGTATCCAAAACTCCGAAATGGAGATTAAGTCGTGGTTTCGGTACTGTTGATTAAGGGTAACCCATTTTGTGATGGAAAATTCTATCGTTGGAAGTAAAACACCATATGGGATGTTCATTTGTTTCAATTCCGAACGAGATATGTAATACTATTTTTAAAGGAATTACAGGGTTTCCCTTCCACCTACTTGTAATGGAATACTGGTTATTTTATTGGTTTAATATAATAGCACCATATTGGCTACTTCCTCGAAAGGATTTTGAAAAAGGAAAAAATACTCGGCTATTGCCGGCTATATGTGTATCTTATTTATAGTTGACTCCAGATTGCATGATGGTATATGAATTCAATTGGCACTTACCATACTTGTGTTAAAGACGTTCCTTTTGAACTTTTAGGTGATTTTGTTGTTATTTACACAGTTAGGAATTTACTCAGGGGTATGTTTTAAGTTTCGGGATGTCCCTTCTTCCTTGGGCCTTCGTGTCTCTCGTGTTTAGTTCTGGTAATTAAACTATGTTAATTCGATTCACTCCAATAATTTTCCAACATTTCAACCTATGACTTTTCATTAAACACCGGTTGATATAAATATGTCTAAATGTTGTAGATGGTCTATAATAATTCTTGGTATTTGCAAGGTCACTTTCGTACTTTAAATATACATATATATATCTTAGACACTTGCGATTAGGGCTATCTCCAAAAACAAAATCATGACTGTTCAGCTGGTACATGGAAGAAATCTTAGTTACTTACTCCACTGTGGTGCATGCATTTATATATCATAAATGTCCATACATACATACATACATATATATATATATATATATATATATATATATATATATAGACACACACTATGCAGTTTTCCATTTGCATTCAATATGTAGGTAAACTCAAATATGCATCACAATTTACTTGTGGGGTTTTCAACTATGACGCTTTATCTTAATACAGTAGTAATCCAAACCACAACACAAATCTTCTTTAAGAATTGACTGGTCATATCTTTCCAGCTAGTATACTTTCGGGTACTAGTATTCATAACAGTAATGAGAGGCAACAAAGATAATCCATTCCGAACTAGTAGCGAGACATTCTAGCAATTCCTAAGTTTCCAATAGGATGCATTCGATCTTTCGTCCTTAATATTATTTCTAATAGATACATTCTATAAATTATGTAACCATTTAACATTCATCCAGAGAAGGGAAAAAAATAACATATCTGAGATAATACGCTCAAAGACAAAGGGAACAACCACGTTCCTCCCAATCGTAGAATAGGGCAGCCAAACTACTTGCCCGATTCACCCCCTAGCCTGACCATGAATCCATGAGGGAGAACTTGGAAAATATTCTCTTCAGAAATGTCCTACCACTCCAACAGTTCTCCCTTGCGTCACACTCAAGTAGTGTTCATAACAACAATTAAATCAAAAGTCTCCTTTCCCAGCATATTTGGCAGCGTCCTGCCTCCTCTCATATGCTATTTATCATTTGCCTAGGTCTTTTCCCTCCCTTGGGAATTTTTGCATCCTTCTAAATCCCCGATTTTCAGGGGCTGCCAATGGCCAAATCACTGATTTTCCACTTGTAATAATCATCCCAGAGGTAGTTCCAACATGTTCACCACTCATAGAGTCATGGTCAGCTAAATTTAACATGGTTGTTCCATTTGTCCTCCTGTAATCATTATAAAATATTCTATTTCCATACAAGTGTCATAGTCAAATAGTTAGTTGGGTCAAATCAAGTCTCTGCCCAACATTCAAAATAATTAATTACAATTACCAAATTGGAAATTTGGAATTGCCATAAATGGAAAAAAATTTCCAAATTTGAATTTACTAAAAACAAAATAAATTTCCAGCAATTTTAAATTTCAAAAATATTTTATTTTTGGGGATGTCGCATCCTTTCCCCCTTCAGTAAAAAATTGTCCTTAGTGTTCGTTCCTTTCCTGGAACAGGATTGGATGAGATTTCCACAAATCTCCCTCCAACTCCCAACTGGCCTCCTCAAGAGTAAAGTGCTTCCATTGCACCTTTACCTGAGCGATGACTTTGTTTCGAAGTGTTATTTCTCTCCGGTCCAAAATGCACAGGGGTTCCACTTGGAACTCACCTTTGGGTTCCACCTGCACCAAGTTCCAATCAATCCTATGAGTAGAGTCATGAATATACTTTTTCAGCAATGAAACATGAAATACATTGTGAATTCTTAGATTAGTTGGAAGTGAAAGTTGATATGCTATGGGTCCAATTCAAGCTATTATCTCAAAGGGCCCACAAAACCTAGGTGCTAGCTTAGCACAATTCCATAACTTCAACGAGCTCTTTCGGGCTTTGACCTTCAAATAAACATGGTCTCCCACTTGAAATTCCAAGTGTCTTCTTTTCTGATCTGCATAGCTCTTCTATCTATCCTGTGCTTCTTTCAAGTTCTGTTGTACCTTTCATACCATGTTCTCCATTTCTTGGAGCATCTCTGGTCCAACCATGAGTCTGTCAGCTGGGTTATCCCAACTAATTGGAGTCATACACTTTCTGCCATACAGTATTTCTAAAGGGCTCAACTTAGCCGAAGTTTGGTACCCATTGTTATATGCAAATTCAACCAAGTGCAGGTAGTCTTACCACTTGCTTGGTTTTGTTCTTACGTACATGCATAGCATATCCTCTATGATTTAGTTTGTCCTTTCGGTTTGTCCATCCGTTTGTGGATGATAACATGTACTGAAATTAAAATTAGTATTTATCCCTGCAAACAATTCCTTCCAAAAGGAAGATGTGAATTTTACGTCTCTATCTGAAATCACCATTTTAGGAATACCATGCAGTCTAAAAATGTATTTCATGAATATTTCAGCAATGTTTATAGCTTTAAAAGTAGACTTTACATGAATAAAGTGTGCAGACTTACTGAGTTTATCGATTACAAGCATGATAGAATCATTTTGTTTCTGAGTTTTAGGCAAACCTATTATAAGGTCCAATTATATGGTCTCCCGTTTCCATTCTGGTACTAGTAATGGTTGTAATAGGCTAGGTGCATGCTGGTGATCAGCCTTAACCTACTGACAATCTTGGCACCTAGCCAAGTACTCTGTTGTTTCGCCCTTCATATTAGGCCAGTAAAATAGTTTTCTAAGTGTTTTTATTGTTTTTTGGTAACCTGGATCGCCAGGATACGGTTTCTTGTGCACTTCATCCAAAACTGTTAATTTTAACTCTGTTGAATTTGGTATGTAAAGTTTGTTTTTAAATCGTAGCAGTCCCTTCTTGTCAATACTTAGATCTGGTTTATCTACGTTTGTGGTACTATTTTGTAATTCTTCCGTCATCTTATTGTATTTTCCGTCATTAATGCTTGTTGTCCTTACCCTTTGTTCCAGATCACTTTCTTCTCTGCTGATATTTATCTCAAATAACCCATGGACTCTTCCGCTTAAAGCATCTGGTACTTTATTTTCCTTACCCTTGATATGTCTAACCTCAAAGTCGAATTCTCTTGAGAAGGATAACCATCTTTCTTGTCTTGCATTAAGATCTTGTTGGCTAAACAGATATTTCACCCAGCTATTATCCATCAATAGTAGAAATTTTCTACCCATTATGTAGTCTCGCCACATTTTTAAGGCATGTATTACTGCTACCAATTCTAAGTCATGAGTGACATAATTTTTCTCATGTTCTTTTAATTTATGGGACTCATAACAAATAACATGTCCTTCCTGAGTTAGGACACCACCTAGTCCTTCTTTACTTGCATCAACACATACGATGAAGTCTTTATCTAGGTCTGCTACCTTCAATATGGGTGCAGTTATCAATAATCCCTTCAGTTTCTTAAAACTGTCTTGACACCTCTCTGACGGGTTAAACTTGGTTCCTTTCTTTTGTAATGACGTGATAGGGTAGGCTATCTTGGAAAACCCTTCTATAAACATGCGGTAATATCCGGTGATTCCCATGAATGACCATATATCCGCTACATCCTTAGGTGCCGTCCATTCCATAATGTGTTTTGTCTTTTCCGGGTCTAAGACAATGCCTTTTGCTGAAATTACATGTCCTAGATATTGTATTTCTCTTTTATAAAAGTCACACTTGTCAAATTTGGCGTACAGTTTGTGTTTCCACATTGTTTGCAGAACTATCCTTAAGTGTCATTATGTTCTTCTTCCGTTCTTGAATAGACCAGAATGTCATCAATAAATACTACCATGAACTTGTCCAAGTATTGACTGAAAATACTGTTCATCAGGCACATAAATGAGACTAGTGAATTAGTGAGCCCAAAAGGTATGGCTATGAATTCGTAGTGTCCATATCTTGTTCGAAAAATTGTTTTTCTTATGTCCTTGTCCTTTATCCTAACTTGATGATAATCCGATCATAAATCCAACTTTGAAAATATCTCCGCCCCACCTACTTGATCGAACAGATCATTTATCCTTGGTAAGGGGTATTTGTTCTTAATAGTTAGTTTGTTCAGTTGTCTATAATCAATACATAGTCTTAGAGTATCGTCTTTTTTTTTCACAAAGAGGACTGGTGCTCCCCATGGTGAGACACTCGGTCTGATATACTCTTTGTCCAACAATTCCTCTAATTGTATTTTTAATTCCGTCAGCTCTAGAAGACTCATTCAGTAAGGTGATTTTGAGACAGGGGCTGAACTAGGTAGTAGGTCTATGGAGAAGTCTATTTCCCTTCTATGAGGTAATTCCAATATCTCGTCCACAAACATTTCTCTAAAATCACGTAGGACAACAAAGTCTTCTAACTTTGGCTTATCTCTTTTTTATAATAGATTTGTCACTTGGATGGCATAAGCTTGACATCCCTTTCTAATACATTTCTTGAGTTGCATAGCTAAAACTTGTCTAACTGATACAGGTTTTGGTATGCCTTGGGTTGTTCTAATAGTGCCAAAATCATCTCTATAGCTAAGTATATTTGTATAACAGTCAAGTGTTGCTTTGTGTTGTTCCAACCAATCCATCCCGATAATCATATCATAAGATCCTAGTGGTAGGATGTTTAGATTGGTCCTTATCTTTGACCATCTAAGATGAACTCAAAATCAAAAATAAAGTCAACTACTTTCCTTTTAGTACTTGTTTCTAGTTGTATAAGCCATGCTTTTGCATGCTTCATTTTCTTAAGTTTATTCGACTCTAGTACGTCAGGATTAATATAACTTAACGTAGCTCCAGGGTCAATTAAAATAGAAATTCGAGTGTCATTGATTTTACCTTCGATTTATACCACCGAGGACTGGTGTTCAGCTTGTCGAACATCTATGGTTGCATTTATCTAGTGCAAGATTCTGCCCACATCTCCCACTGTCGAGGCTTCCTGCAAATTGTGAACAACAGTTCTGTTTGCTGAAATTAAACGTGGATAGTTCCTCTTTAGATGAGGCTCTCCACATTCCCAACATTTTAATGGCTCTCAGGAGTTGTCCCCAAACTTATTCATTCCCAGGTTTATCGATTTGCCGCTACCTTGTGCATTCAGATGATTGGAGTGAAAATCCTTCCTTGGGAAACCATTTGTTGCATTCCGATAAGGAGCTGGTTGGTATCCCTTCTTTTGTTGGTTCATTCGATCTTGCTTCTTATCCTTCTAGGCCTTGGGAAGATCTACCCACTATTTATACTGGTCATAGCACATTCGTGCTTTCCTGAATACCTCACTTAAGGATTTGGGGTTGTCAAACTCAAATCTGTTTCGGTAGTACTATGGTAAACAACTTAAGAATTGTTGGATTTTTACCTTATCCTCTCAGATGTATGGTACGAACCTTAGTAGTTTCAAAAATTTATTTATAAGGTCCTCCATCGTCATCTGTCTGAGTCGTAACTCATAAAATTCTTTTTTCTTCCTTTCATAATAGCTTCCAGAAAGGTATTGTTTCTTAAAATACTTCTTAAAGTCGGACCATTCCAACTGTTTCTCCTTTAGGCCCTTGGAAAATTTTAGGTTCTGCCACCAAATGCTGGCCTTCCTCTTCGGATTGTAGATGAACATTCTGACCTTCATGTTGCTGGAATAGTTGTAGATATGGAAGTATTTTTTTGATGTCCAACAACCATGCCTCGACTTCTTCTCCTATCCCGGATTCCCCATCAAAGGTAGCTGGTTTAATATTTTTAAATTCTCCTTCAAGGTGGTCTACTTGTTTTCTTTTTCTGTCTGGTATAGTTTTGTCTTCAGCTGAAGGTGTCCCTTAAGACAAACTGTCTCCTTTTTTTGTTTCTGGACTAGAATTCTTGGAGTCCCTTTTGCTGACCTCTTCATCATGGTTATCATCTTTTGGGATTTTCTTAGTTACTATACTACGCAGCAGGACTTCATTTATCTCTTGTTGTTCCTGTTGTTCTTTCTTCAATTTTTCATCGTCAGCCTTGAAAACCTGCAGTTCAACAATAAGATTTCTCATTGTTTCCAACACCTCCATGGGTGAGCTTCCATCATTGTTCCATCTTGGATCTCTAGGAGGTCCTTGCTATAGATTTCCTTCCATCTTGATTTATGCACCCTCCTGAGTTGCCATAATTTACAAAAGAAGAAAGGGCTTTCTGTTGGTAACCATAAGATTTATTAGTTTTACATAAATCAGAATAAATACTAAGAAGCTAATGTGGCCCTTTTCAGGCCTAGTGTTGTAGCTTTTTCTTCTGATACCATATGTAGTATAGCTCAAAAATTGTCTGAAAATAAAAATAAAAAATTGTTTGTATAAATATCCTTGAATAGTTCGAGATTCAAGCAAGTAAGCTTTATGTTATAAAGCTTGAGTCTGAAAGTTTGCAAGAGTCCTTACTATCGTCAACTGTCATTACTATTCAACTTAAAGTTTTTTGATTGACGATAAGTGTTTACTCCTCATTTCAATGTTTATTTCAATTCCTATAATTATAATTACTTTCCTATTTGTTTGTACCTATAACCATTACCACAGTCTTAACAACACAAACGACTTTGGTATTTTATGGCCAAATCCTTATGTGTTAGACCCTACAAATAACCCATTACCATATGTTTACAATACAAATGACTTTGGGAGTTCATGGCCTAGGCCTCATTCGTTAGTCCATACACATAATCACATGATGAAAACGACCAAACAAACATAGGTAAAAGTAGAGTATTAGTCTATACTCCTCTGCAAAAAGTTTAAATATAAATAGACCTCTATAGTTTTTTTTTTTTTTAAATATCCAGATACAGGATAGTGGTTAGGTATGGCCTTCTAGTTAAACTCAAAGTACGATTATTTCATAATCCTTCGATCATATTCAAATTCACCTGCACCATTGGATTACAAGTATTAGGTCTCACGCTTATTCCATATGCCCACTTGTTGTGACGACAAGCCTAATCAAAATACCTTTCACATTTCGGCATTTTGACATTTCGGTAAGTTGCAATCCCCAAAATGGAGCCAGATCAACGGTCCACAAAACTTCATAATTTGATGCCTTCTTTTCTTAATCGAACAGCTGACGGGATTTTGGCATTTTCCCTTCGAGTCATCGTGACTCCAACATTATAAAATTCATGATCACAAAATCTCCGAAGTGATCGGACGGTTCACATAACTCACTGAGATGGATGGTTGCTAGGATTTTCAGAGTTTTGCCTTTCGGGTTTTCGAGACTCGCAATAGTTCCTTTCGGCATTTCGGAGTTCAAGACTTCATGATGGTGGAGTTTCTGCTTGCTATGTAAAATCCCGAAGTAGAAAGTTCTGATGTGACGTAAACCTGCTGACGTCACACGTGGATTGACACGTGTCGAATAGTTGGCACATGTCACTCTGATTCATGAGTTACATGTGCCTAAAATGTTGAATCAGCTTGACACTTGTCATTGCCTGATTGTGCCACGTGTCCTTAGCTGATGTGGTTTGTTGATGTGTCTATTTTTGGACTTTGAGGTTCACTACTTCAAAGGTTAAAGTTCCTTTGATCTTTGATTTCCCGGTCTGCGAAACTCTGAAATGGAGTCTTTGACATGCTCTGATCTTTCACATTTTGCGATTTCATCATTCTTGTCATGAGTGTCCTTGACACCTCCAACTCCCGGTATCTGAAACTCTGAAATGGAGATTGAGTCGTGGTTTCACATTTTTCGATTTTATCATTCTTGTCATGAGTTCCCTTGACAACTCTAACTCTTGGTGTCCTAAACTACAAAATGGAGATTAAGTTGTGGTTTCGGTACAGTTGATTAAGGGTAACCTGTTTTGTGATGGAAAATTCTATCGTTGGAAGTAAAACATTGTATGGGATGTTCATTTGTTTCAATTTCGAACAAGATATGTAATACTATTTTTAAAGGAATTGTGGGGTTTCCCTTCCGCCTACTTGTAATGGAATACTAGTTATTTTATTGGTTTAATATACTAGTGCCATATTGGCTACTTCCTCGAAACGATTTTGAAAAAGGAAAAAATAATTGGCTATTGCCGGCTATACATGTGTATCTTGTTTATAGTTGACTCCAGATCGCATGATGGTATATGAATTCAATTTTCACTTACCGTACTTGTTTTAAAGACTTTCCTTTTGAACTTTTAGGTGATTGTGTCATTATTTACATAGTTAGGAATTTACTCAGGGGTATGTTTTAAGTTTCAGGATGTCCCTTCTTCCTTGGGCCTTCGCGCCTCTCGTGATTAGTTCTGGTAATTAAACTATGTTAATTCGATTCAATCCAATAATTTTCCAACATTTCAACCTATAACTTTTCGTTAAACACCGATTGATATAAAGATGTGTAAATGTTGTAGATGGTCTATAATAATTCTTGGTATTCGCAAGGTCACTTCCGTACTTTAAATATAAATATATATATCTTAGACACTTGCGATTAGGGCTATCTCCAAACAAAAAAATCATGACTGTTCAGTTGGTACATGGAAGAAATCTTAGTTAATTACTCTACTATGGTGCGTGCCTTCATATATTAGAAATGTCCATACATACATACATACATACATATATATATATATATATATATATATATATATATACACACACACACACACACACACACTATGCAGTTTTCCATTTGCATTTAATATGTAGGTAAACTCAAATCTGCATCACAATTTACTTGTGGGGTTTTCAACTACGACGCATTATCTTACTACAGTAGTAATCCAAACCATAGCACAAATCTTCTTTAAGAATTGACTAGTCATATCCTTCTAGCTAGTATACTTTCGAGAACTAGTATTCATAACAGTAATGAGAGGCAACAAAGATAATCCATTCCGAACTAGTAGAGAGACATTCTAGCAATTCCTAAGTTTGCAATAGGATGAATTCGATATTTCATCCTTAATATTATTTCTAATAGATACATTCTATCAAGTATGGAACCATTTAACATTCAACCAAAGAAGCTACAAAAATGACATATCTGAGATAATACACTGAAAGACAAAGGGAAAAACCACATTCCTCCCAACCGTAGAACAGGGCAGCCAAACTACTTGCCTAATTCACCCCCTAGCCTGACCATGAATCCATGAGGGAAAACTTGGAAAAGCTTCTCTTCAGTAATGTCCTATAGATCCAGCAGTTCTCCCTTGCTTCACACTCAAACAATGTTCATAACAACAAGTAAATCAAAAGTCTCCTTTCCTAGCATACTTGGCAGCGTCTTGCCTCCTCTCATACACTTTTTATCATTGCCTAGGTCTTTTCCCTCCCTTGGGAATTTTCACAGCATTCTAAATCCCTGATTTTCAGGGGCTGCAAATGGCCAAATCATTGATTTTCCACTTGTAATAATCAGCCCAGAGGTAGTTCCAACATGTTCCCCACTCATGGAGTTATGGTCAGCGAAATTTAACATGGTTGTTCCATTTGTCCTCCTGCAATCAATATAAAATATTATGTTTCCTTACAAGTGTCATAGTCAAATAGTTAGTTGGGTCAAATCGGGTCTCTGCCCAATAGTCAAAATAATTAATTACAATTACCAAATTTGAATTTCGGAATCGCCATAAATGGCAAAAATTTTCAAAATTCGAATTTACTAGAAATGGAATAAATTTCCAGCAATTTTAAATTTCAAAAATATTTTATTTTTGGGGATGTCTCAATATAGTTGTATGGTCATCATAATATAAATCTTTTCCAAAAAAAAATTCAAGGAAAATATTTGCCCCAAAAAGGCAAAAGTTTTTCTTCATTTTTTTGGTTGTGTGTAGCATTTCCAGCAAGCATAGCTTGTTGGCTTTTGCAGGTTCAGATATGGTTGAGAGGGGTTTTGGCTACCCAAAGGCATACACACAACACTCAAAGACCCCCAAATGGATTGGTATCTATTTCTCAACCTCCTCCTTAATTTTTTAAACGCTCTTAGTCATTTCTTCTTCTTCTTGCTTGCTTGTGGTGGCTCATAGTTGTGGGAGCAATGGTACGGCCTCCTACCATGTGTGAGCTCTTTGGTAGCTTAGATCTTGTTTATTTGACATTTTTTTCCCTTTTCGAGCTAGGACGTGAGGTTTTGTGAGATAAAGGGTATCTCCCAAACCCTAAGACGCGGGGTAGGGTTTTCTTGTTTGCTTCTTGGTTTGCTTCCGCTCTCTATTGCTTCCTTTTATTGTTTGCTTGCTTCTTCATTTTCTCAATATTTTGTAAGGTAAGCAAGCTAATTAGTTTCCTACCTATTTGGGAGAGGAATACCCCAAGAGGTTGGGTTAGGGTTTTAATTTGGTTAAAGATCTAATTGGTTAATGCTCTAAATATTCTATATCTAGATCTAGCAATTAAAAAATCTCTAGCTTAAGCCTATTGCTCCTTATAATCAACTTAACTAGATCTCATGCATGCTTAGTTCACTACAAGTGTTTATCTTTATGTTCCATGCTTAGATCTATAATCCTTATTTTTAGGTGCTTCAATAAGTGGATGGTGTTCTTATTTATTGCATAGATCTCTTTAATGTCATTTTCCATATGCTCTAAGTAACTTCATTTATGAGTTGATAAGTAGGCACACTTAAATCGTTTTCTTCCTCATACTTAATACTCATGTCTTAATAATCTTGAACATAACATAAGTGTGAGTTATCTCTTTTCCATTGATAGGCAAGCTGTTCTTGCCCTTGTTGTTTATTTCTTACTGATCAAGCTAGCTAATTGTGAAATCAAGTGACTTTCTCTCACATAGCATATATGTGTTAATGCTCTTAATCTCATAAACTTAATAAACAAATCTTTTTGGGATGAAGTGAGTTTCGGCCAAGTCACTAAATCACATTTTAAAAGTGTCATAAAACTCTTAAAACACTCTAAAACTCTCCTAAAAGTCTACCTAATTCATATATAAACTTAATAGACTCTTTAGGGTACCTTAGATCACCATCTTCACCATCTAAAACAGGACTTGAGGAATGCAACAAAGGGTATAGGTAGGGGAATGTCTCACGACACATAGGATTTTTCCTTTCCGGGAGTACTCTTGGCCTTAGGATTGACTGAGAAAGCTAGGGTTAGCCTCATTGCTATACTATCTTGAGCATCCAACAGTTGTTTGGCAATAGGGGAGGAGGCTTTGGTGAAAGCTTAATGAAACTTAACAATGTTAAGGAAGATTAACAACTCAACCTTGGGCTTAATCTAATAAATACCTTGAGGGTTTAATAGCTAAGAGTGAATCATCTTCATAACACTTGTGCTTAAATATTTAAATCTTCTTTGTTGATGTGGTAATATGTTGATGACAATCTTATAAATGTTATGTGATGCTTTAATATCTTTATATCCTACAAAAACAAAAAATAATTAAAGTGGTTAGCTTATTTGTTGTATTTTATAATTATTTGAATTGTAAATATTGTGTCTAATATTTATTTGATCAAGTTATTATTTTGTAAGTAATATTGTAATCTACTTGTAACGAACAACCCGTTAACTTAGTTTACCCCAAGCCCAATCTTTATGCACTAGTCTTAGTTTCCCTAGGAAAAGGTTTTCTTTACATGCTAACCCTTGCACCTTTCATTGATGTCTTAGCATCTTAGGTTAGAATCCCCAAAGCCTTAACAAACTAAAACTAACTCCTACAACTTAACTCTAAAACTAATCTAGAAACTAGGGACTATCCCCCTTGGCTTCTCTAGGAGTGAGCCTAGACAGAAGAGGTTTTGGTCAAAGTGACAGCGTGGGCTGTGAACCTAGGAATTGTACCTCCAAGGACACACTAAGTGATCTGGACTTATCTCACATTAACAAGCGTGTATAAGGACAACAACATCTTTGGTGTCGTTGTCGGGGATAAGCCATTTATTCTTGGTCAAAACCACTGATTTTTTTTTAAAAACTAAAAATTCTTTGAACTTGCGTTTGTTGTTTTTTGTTTACTTCCTTTCCAAGTGGAGACTCCATTGAAAGAATATATCAAGTATACTGCAAGGATAAATCCTTGTTGGCTTCTTGAGATTCTTGGGAAATAAGCACTCATTGATTTCCAATGCTTGTTCCAAACATAATAAATTAACTTTTGTTTTCCTTATTTTTTTTTCTTTGTTTGATGCTCTTGTTTGTATGAAATAAACTTGGTCATATGGCAACTCCACTTTTAAATAATTTGACAAGGTATTTTGCAAGAAGGAATTCACTGCTTGTTTTTCTTCATCCTTGAGTTAATGCATAATTATGTGGAAATGGAAGGCAAATTCAGTTTAACGATGTCATATCATTATGAGTATTGGTTGGACTCCAACCTTGAAAGTCATGAGCAACAACGTATTTAGATTTTACTTGGCTTGTCATATTCTAGTGTTTGGTTGAAGGAAGGAAGGAGCATGAAGTCTGGCGGGTTCTTCTGCACAAAAAGTTCCAAGTTTATCAAACTTGGGAAGGGATATTTTGTGAGTCATCCTGGACAAGGATGTTTCAGACACCTGTGGGATCATTTCATCCATTTCATGGTTGGTTTTAACGTATCTCTAACACTTCTTTGTATTTTAGTTTTGTATTATTTCAACTTATTATGTCAATATGTACTTAGAATTTTTTTTCAATACCATAGATTTCATTTGTTGTAAAAATATCGATGTTGTATTTTAGTTATTTAATTTTGTAGATGTTGTAATTATCATTCATTGATTTAAACATGTATATATGTATTCTTATGTTGGTTATTGGTGAGCACTCTGTTGTAGGTGTTGGATTCTCGTATGCTTTCTGTCTCGAGTGAGAAGATCGAACACACATCCCCATGTAGAGATAGATGTTGATCACCTCTCCAACACAGGTGGTCAACTCCATGTGCCATGAAGAGATGCATCATAAGATGCAAATTTTTTGAAGACTTTGGTTCTATAGGGCATGTTTGGCCCCATCACTTCTTTTTGTAATTGGACTTTCCGCACCCCTCCATGGGTTAATAATGTAATAGGTCTACACGAGTCATGTCTAGGTCAGTTACCATAGGATCAGTTCATTGGTAGAGTTCCTTTCACTGAGGGTTTTTTATCCTTAGGTTATCAATTGGGCTTTTCAGCCTTATTGGTTTCCCTTGAGTTTTTCCCTCACACTTGCAATAATTCCTCCAAAGTGGTGAACGACATTCTAGTGGGTTTATCTTTTGATAGCTATTATAGGGAATCATTGTGAATGACCATGCAAGACACTTTAGAAATTTTCATGGAATTCCCTCGAGTCTAAGTTGGTTTTTTTGAATTAATTAATTTTTAATTAAATATCCCTAAGTTTGGAGGTTTAATTATTTAATTAATTAATTATTTTTGAGCAATAATTGTAAAAACTATGTCCTTAGACTTTTGATAGGGGTATTTGCGCTCAAAATAAATGGAATAGCACCCCCTACATCCATGGACCAAGTTTTATCTTGGTTGGACAACTATTGCTATGGGTTTGTCCACCTAGAGTGTCAGTCAGTCAAAAACAATAATTTTAATTGTTAAAGTCCAAACATAGCAAAAATGTAATTTTGTAATAATGATTTAGAGGATGACGTAAAGATGGATAAAGGTGAGAGAGATTTGTATTAACCTTTCCTAACCTTTTCCAACCCTCACATCACCCCGCCACCTAGCCATTAAGAAAAAACGTCACTTTGCCTAGAGGGGTGTGACTCCCTTTTGGAAAGTCTCCAAAAAGAAAAAACAATAATGAAAAAATTAAGGGGAGACTAAATATATCCCTTGGCACACTTTTCCTAGCCTCCCACTTGCCTTTTTTCTTGATCCCAACACTCCCTCACTCATCCACATCTTTGATTCAT
>ML789262.1:691673-709191 GCA_009831015.1 Picea engelmannii
TTGTAAAAATATCGATGTTGTATTTTAGTTATTTAATTTTGTAGATGTTGTAATTATCATTCATTGATTTAAACATGTATATATGTATTCTTATGTTGGTTATTGGTGAGCACTCTGTTGTAGGTGTTGGATTCTCGTATGCTCTTTGTCTCGAGTGAGAAGATCGAACACACGTCCCCATGTATAGATAGATGTTGATCGCCTCTCCAACACAGGTGGTCAAATCCATGTGCCATGAAGAGATGCATCATAAGATGCAAATTTGTCAAAGAGTTTGGTTCTATAGGGCATGTTTGGCCCCATCACTTCTTTTTGTAATTAGAATTTCCACACCCCTCCATTGGTTAATAATGTAATAGGTCTACACGAGTCATGTCTAGGTCAGTTACCTTGGGATCGGTTTATTGGGAAAGTTCTTTTCGTTGAGGGTTTTTTATCCTCAGGTTATCAATTGGGATTTTCAGCCTTATTGATTTCCCTTGATTTTTTCCCTCACACTTGCAATAATTCCTCCAAAGTGATGAACGACATTCTAGTGGGTTTATGTTTTGGTAACTATTATAGGGAATCATTGTAAATGACCATGCAAGAAACCTTAGAAAGTTTCGTGGAATTACCTCGATTCTAAGTTAGTTTTTTTGAATTAATTAATTTTTAATTAAATTTCCCTAAGTTTGGAGGTTTAATTATTTTTGAGCAATAATTGTAAAAACTAGGTCCTTAGACTTTTGATAGGGGTATTTGTGATCAAAATAAATGGAATATCACCCCCTACATCCATGGACCAAGTTTTATCTTCGTTGGACAACTATTACTATGGGTTTGTCCAGCTAGAGTGTCACTCAGTCAAAAACAATAATTTTAATTGCTAAAGTCCAAACATAGCAAAAATGTAATTTTGTAATAATGAGTTAAAGGATGACGTAAAGATGGATAAAGGTGAGAGATATTTTTATTAACCTTTCCTAACCTTTTCCAACCCTCACATCACCCCACCACCTAGCCATTAAGAAAAAACGTCACTTTGCCTGGAGGGGTGTGCCTCCCTTCTGGAAAGTCTCCAAAAGGCAAAAACAATAATGAAAAAATTAAGGGGAGACTAAATATATCCCTTGGCACACTTTTCCTAGCCTCCCAGTTGCCTTTTTGCTTAATCCCAACACTCCCTCACTCATCCACATCCTTGATTCATGTGATCTCCCCCAAGTTGCATGCCCTGCAAGGAGAGTTACCCCTCCCCCCTCTTGTGGATCTCCAAGGAAAATTTGTTTTTATTATTTGGGGCCTCTTTATCTCCCTTAGCATGCATCCCATAGCCTTCCACTACACGTTCTCTTGATCCCAACACCTCCTACACCCATCTACACCCTAGATCTATGATCTAAACCCAATATGGTCTACCCTAGCCTTGAGATCTACTCTTATGCTTGGTGGTGGATACTTTTCATTGATCTAAGAGAGGTAGGTTTGCCTCTCCAAGTATAAATAGATCCCTTTCCTCACTCCCAAAACCACCATATCTTGAGCTAGTGTTATGCTACTTGATTTTCCACTCTCTCTCTCTCTCTCTCTCTCTCTCTCTCTCTCTATTCCATCCATTTTCATTTTTATTCTCATAGGGTTTTGGAGCAAGTATTTCTCCAAGATCCCATTTCTTGATGCAATAATAAAATAATCTTTGGAGGATTTTGGGAAGAGCTATAAGTATTTTGGTTCTTACAACACATGAGGTAAATTTGTTTCAATTTGATATGATGGTTGCATGAATGGATCTTAGGTAAAGTATTTTATTTGAGTAGATCTTGCAAAGAGTAGTCTTGTAGATCTATATATGTAGTTAGCTAGATAGGGGGAAAGTATTTAACTTGATTAGTTTAACCGTACATATTATCCATTGTATGCATGCCATTGTGTTAGGTTTTGCAGGTTGAACTTCAAGGGTTTTATTAGCGATTCCTCTTGGAAGAGTCCCCCTTTGAGATTTTCATACACTCCAAACAATCTTCTTCTATTTCTCTTTCTCCTTATATTTCTTTGCAATCCATATTTCATCTAGAATAATATAGTTCTATGGTCATCATAATATAAATCATTTCCAAAAACATTTTCAAGGAAAAGTTAGGCCCGAGAAAGACAAAAGTTTTTCTTCATTTTTTGGTTGTGTGTAGCATTTCCAGCAAGCAAAGCTTGCTGACTTTTGCAGGTTCAAATCTGGTTGAGAGGGGTTTTGGCTATCCAAAGGCATCCAAACAACACTCAAAGACCCCCCAAAGGGATTGGTAACTATTTCACAACCTCCTCCTTCATTTTTTAAGTATTCTTAGTCATTTCTTCTCCTTCTTGCTTGCTTGTAGTGGCTCATAGTTGTGGGAGAAGGAGTGGTACGACCTCCTCCCACATGTGAGCTCTTGGGTAGCTTAGATCTAGCTTAGATCTTGTTTATTTGACATTTTGTGCCCCTTTTGAGCTAGGACGTGACGGTTTGTGAGATAAAAGGTATCTCCCAAAACCTAAGACGTGGGGTAGGGTTTTCTTGTTTGCTTCTTGGTTTTCTTCCTCTCTCTCTTGCTTCCTTTTGTTGTTTGATTTCTTTGTCATTATCTCAATATTTTCTAAGGTAAGCAAGCTAATTAGTTTCCTACCTATTTGAGAGAGGAATACCCCAAGAGGTTGGGTTAGGGTTTTACTTTATGGTTAAAGATCTAATTGGTTAATGCTCTAAATATTCTAGATCTAGATCTAACACTTAATAAATCTCTAGCTTAAGCCTATTAGGCCTCATAATCAACTTAACTAGATCTGATGCATGCTTAGTTCACTACAAGTGTTTATGTTTATGTTCCATGCTTAGATCTATAATCCTTAATGTTTAGTTGCTTCAATAAGTGAATGGTATTCTTCTTTATTGCATAGATCTCTTTTATGCCATTTGCCATATGCTCTAAGTAACTTCATTTATAAGTTGATAAGTAGGAAGACTTAAATATTTTTATTCCTCATACTTAATACTCATGTCTTAATACTCTTGAACATAACATAAGTGTGAGTTATCTCTTTTCCATTGATAGTAAAATTGTTCTTTCCCTTGTTGTTTATTTCTTACTTTGCAAGCTATCTAATTGTGAAATCAAGTGACTTGCTCTCACATAGCATATATGTGTTAATGCTCTTAATCTCATAAACTTATTCAACACATCTTTTTGTGATGAAGTGAGTTTCGACCAAGTCACTATATCACATTTTGAAAGTGTCATAAAACTCTTAAAACACTCTAAAACAATCCTAAAAGTCTACCTAATTCATATATAAAATTAATATACTTTTTAGGGTACCTTAGACCACCATCTTCACCATGTGAAATGGGACTTGAGGAATGCAACGGAGGGTGTAGGCAGGGGACTGTCTGACGGTGCACAGGATGTGTCCTTTATGGGAGTACTCTTTTCTTAGGGCTGATTGAGAAAGCTAGATTTAGCCTCGTTGCTATACTATCTTGAACATCCAACAATTATTTGGCAATAGGGGGAGGAGGCTTTGGTGAAAGATTAATGAAACTTAACAACTCAACCTTGGGCTTAGTCTAATAAATACCTTAAGGGTTTAATAACTAAGAGTGAATCATATTCATAACACTTGTGCCTAAATCTTTAAATCTTCTTTGTTGATGTGGTAATATGTTGATGACAATCTTGTAAATGTTATGTGATGCTTTAATCTCTTTATATCCTCCACAAACACAAAATAATTAAAGTGGTTAGCTTGCTTATTGTATTTTAGCATTCTTTGAAATGTAAATCTTGTGTCTAATATTTATTTGATCAAGTTATTCTTTTGTATGTAATATTGTAATCTATTTGTAACGAACAACCCCTTAGCTTAGTTTACCCCAAGCCCAATCTTTAGGCACTAGTCTTAGTGTCCCTAGGAAAAGTTTTGCTTTACATGCTAACCCTTGCACCTTGCATTTCTTCCTTAGCATCTTAGGTTAGAATCCCCTAATCCTTAACAAATTAAAACTAACTCCTAGAACTTAACACTAAAACTAATCTACAAACTAGGGACTACCCCCCTTGGCTTCCCTTGGAGTGAGCCTAGACGGAAGAGGTTTTGGTCAAAGTGACAGTTTGGGCTATGAACCTAGGCATTGTGCCTCCAAGGACACACTAAGTGAGTTGGACTTAGCTCACCTTAGCAAGTGTGTATAAGGATGGAAACAATACCTAAATAAAATGTATTAAGAAATTAATTCAATTGTTTTAACATTTTATTTCTACGGTAGAATTCGGGCATGTCCATGTATAGGGATAGGGAAAATTTGCATACTGATCTAGGACTCTCAATTTTTTTCATACACTAGATTAAATTAAATTTAGTGCATGATGGAAATTACAATTTATTTTTTTGTTTGTAATTTTGTGCATTTTCTACATTCAATTACTTTAGAAATATATTTTTTAATATAGAGATTTGGCCTAGGATTTTCAACTTGCATCTTAAGTAGGAAAAACTCAGTTTTAAACATTCTAGAATTCATTTTTATTTTTGTTTTAAACTCACTGCAATTTTGAGAAATTAATTTAGCGTAGAAAATTTCATTTTGTAGATTTTTTTTGAGTCAAAAAAATGTCATTTTCCAATCCAAGTAGACTCATTTACTTAGTTTTTCTATACTTTAGAAATTGATTTCGATTTCTGTTTTACATTTTATGAATTGATATAACTGAATATAAGTAAAAAATTTACATTTCTAGATAACGCTCGAGTGTAAAAAACAAATTTCCAGATCTTACTTTAAGCTCATTTCATAGACATTGCATTCTAGAATAAATTCTATTGATTTCGTTTATAAATTTCTGCATTTTTCACTCATATTTGATGTAGAAAATTTATATTTAAGATTGTATTTGAGCATTTAAATTTGAATTCCATACTTTACTTTTGCTTAAAATTTATTCTTTCTTTGTAAATATGAAAGTAACTTACTTCAAACATCACATAATTTCAGATATGATACAATTCTAAGTATATCAGTCATACCTATCCTACATTAGAATTGTGGCTCATTTCTAATCTGAAAGATACAAACCATATTGAAAATAAAACTTAACTTGAGTCCTTGAACACTTTAATCAACCTAGCCTTGGACTTAGATTTACCTTAGGGAAGGCCCAATTGTGCCCTGTCCATGTACAAGGACAGGGTTGAATTCTTCCCTGTCCATATATTTAATTTCCACTTTCACCTTATATTTATACATCACTATTGTTAAGCACAATGAACAAAACCCTCATATTAAACTAATTTATTTTATTTTTTCAAAAAATAATATTCTAGTGATTTGATTCTACATATTAAAATAGGATTCTTTAAGTTGATTAGAATTGAGGTTTATTTTTATTTTAAACATAGGATCCACCAATTACCATGGAAATGATATGAGTGAGTCTACTACCACCTTGGATCAACTAGCACCAAACATTAGACAACTCGATAAACAAATATTGTTAGACTATTTCATTTAATGTTTTAATATGTCATCAATACTTTAATGAACTCGGGCCTATACTTCTACATGGACAGGGCCAAGGCTGAATTTGGGCCTTTCCCTGTACATGGACATGGATGAATTTGGGCATGTCCTTGTACAGGGGCAGGGCCAAATTAGGCCCTGTCCATGTACAGGGAAGGCTCGAATTTTTTTCCACTGGTTTAGGTAAATATATCATTTCTCTATTAAATATTTTTTTAGTTATTTATAGTTTGTGTTTTAGGAGGTTGACATGGCCGAATTCATCCCCATCGATGTATAGGGACATGCCCAAATACGTGCAAGATCATGTATTAATTACTTGAATGACTTCAAAATGATTATATTACTTTCAATTTTCTATTTATTCATTTGTGAAAAATATAGAAACCACTCATATACTTCATTGTTGTGTGGGTTTTTTATTTTTGGTTTATTTTGTTTCTTGGTTAAGTACCAAGCCGAGATAATGTGTGACCCTTTTCTCTCCTGAGATGGTCCATGAGACCTAGTAGTAGTTAAGAAGAGAATGATCACATCATCTATCTTCCTTGTATGTTGGGATGATAAAAGCTTATAATTAAATACCATGAGAATCATGTGGACATTTTGCCATTAAAGAATAACGTAATTGTTGACTTTGTAATGAAATCACCCTTGCTTGAGTTATGCCCCCTTGAATTGTTGTGCGGGTTTTTTGTTTTTTTCTTTGCTTCTACCTAAAGAAAGTTAGCCTCCTTGACTTTGGAAGAATTTAATTGTTGACTTTGTCTTGAAACCACCCTTTCTTGAGTTATGCCCCCCTTAATTGTTGTGTGGGTTTTTGGTTTTGTTATTTGCTTCTTCCTAAAGAAAGTTATCTGCCTTGAATTTGGATACCCTCTCCTTGAATTGCTTTTTTCTTGTTGATTTTTATGATTTAAAAATTAATATTTTATGTTATAAAATATGATTTGTTTAAATTATTTATTTATTTAATTGAGTGCCTATGGTCCCTCTAGGATAGTTCTTCTTGGTGTATTAAGACACCATTGACTTACCTCTCCAACCTCTTGTTGCCGCTCAACCCTAAGGGTCTTTTCCATCTTTCTGCAGATATTTTCTTGGTTGTTTGGGGATTATGGTTCTCCTTGCTGGTGTCACCCTACTCATTTTTTTGCTAGTGTCTCCCTCTTCATATCCTTGATAATGCCTCCCTGTGTATGTTTCCGCTGTCCTCTTCTATTATTGGTGCTACTTATGTATGTTGCTTGTTAGTCTTTTGATATTTTACCCTAAAATTTCTTCTTGGAAATTTGTTCCAAGTGTCATGATGAGATCTTCCCTGAGGGTTTTCTCAATGATCCCTTAAGCATTTTCTGAGCATATATCTAAGAGGATACCAACAACATATTATCTAATATTGTTTCTTGTTTTAGTTTTAAGTAAATGTTTTGTCAATGATTGTTTTTAGGCTACTATATTATGGATCATAAGTTTTAATGTCTTGTTGATTGTAACATACAAGTAGCTAATGTTTAGAAATTAAAATGAATATTTATTTTTTAGCTAGCTATATTTTTTTACCTTAATTTTAACATGTTACATATAGATTATCTTAAAATTTACCTTCTACAATTTACACATATATAGATTATCTTCTGCATGTTACATTTTTTTTATATTTAAATATTTTCATGTTCAATGAAGGAAGAAGAGGAACCCCTTCTTTGACTGAGACTCCGAGTGAACAAGGACAATCTATTCATAGGAAGAGATTCTAAAATGAATCTGTGAATAGATCATCTAGAGAATGTGCTCAAAATAGTGCTATGGATGAAACTTTCTTAGATAGGTTGAATATTAATACTCTAACACCAAAGAATGTAGGGAATACATCACGACAAGAAAATATGTTTCGTAATTTTTTTGATTTTGTATTTTTTTGTATTTATGTTTATGTTATATATATATATATATATATATATATGTTTTATTTATTTTTATGTTAAATTATGTTTTGTTAAATGTTGTAATTACTTTCAAATGTGTATGTGTAGAGGATAAGTTTAATGCGAAGGAAGATAATGAAAGATAGAGTGAGTATCATGAGGATTCCAATGTTGGTGAAGAGGGTGAAGGTGGATTTAGGGGGAGTTATCCAAAGACAAAAAATTGCATGCCTACGTTCACCTACCCCTCAGATGTTGGTGTTGAGCTTCCTTGGGAAGGGTTTACTAAAGAAATGACCCTCGAACGATGCTCAATTGTTAAAAGTGGGATGTAAAATGATTTGAGGAGCTTGCATCTCCCTCGAGAGAGTAAGCAAAGCTTGGATATTGTTTTTCATTCATTATAGAACTTTTTGGTTGCATATCAAAAGATGGCGCCAACGACTGATAGTTTTATCGATTTGATGAGGAGATGAAATTCAGAGGTGATGGGCCCTGATAAATGGGACCTAGTAAAAAGTAGAGTTTCAAAAGAAGATGCAATTTCTATGCTCAATTTCAAAGAGGGGCCAAAGAGAAAGATGTTGAAGATGAAATATTTTAAGCATCCCAACATAGTAAGACATATTTATAATATATTTTTGTTATCATATGAGAAGTTGTCGTGGAATGATGAGGTTCCACATTACTTTTCTAGACACTTTTATGCAGATTTTTTCATGGAAATGAACCCTAATTATACTAGCCTAACATCCAATTATTATGGGGCTCGTAAATGATGAACATATGATCGGAAAGGGGCATATAGAAATGAAAAATTGCAAATGCCTCCACGATATTTAGTATCTCTTTCAAGAGGGGAATTTTCCTCACATTCTGAGTTATGATCTACATCGTATGTTGGAAAGGAGGATAGGAATACAATCAGGGAAAATTTGGAATCAAATTTTTATGGTGTTGATGTTGGTTTGAACTGTCAGAGAGAGGAAACCAATTCTCGAGCCAATTTTTTTTACAAAACAAATGAGGAGATAGATACCATGTTAGTAGAAGATCTTAAGGAGTTTTAAAAAAAAATCCATAATTGTTGGAAGATGTTAATTCAGAATGATGAACCGAACATTAGATTGGTATGTGTTATAGTTAGTAAATTTTGATGCATTTGAGGATAGTTTCCTTGTAGTTTTAGATATAGATACATATCATTGTATATTTAGAAATAATTGAGTTGTTATCATCATTAATTGGAGTTTGGTCATATGTTAAGAATCTCCAGTAAATAGGGGACTTGATTCTACGAGTTTAAATTTGGATAAGTTGAATACGGTATGTGTTTTCTAAAATCCAGTAATAGTCCCTCCATTACAACAATGATTAGCGATGTACAATAAGTAAAAAAAAAATCATTAGGAAATTAAAACATCACAACGTAATTAATCACATCACAAGCTCACACTATCATAATTATTAACGACACAATCAACACATAATCACAATAGCAACGTGACTCAATAGATCATGCTCCTGAAGAAAAATACAAATAATTGATCATCCATGTAACTGAACATTTATAGAACTACCCTCCCAACCTATATTGCATGGTTAGGACCTCCAATACACATAATAAATTCTCAAGCCCAGGATTCATCGAATTGATTTTGACCACTTAAGGTCTCAGGGTTGACGAATTTTCTGAGGAACAAGGATGTGTCTAAACCCCTTACTCAATCACAATGTAACATCCCACTCTTGCATGCAATGAACAATCTTATTCTTTGAGGGAACTTGCTCGCAAGTGATCCGGATTATTATACTTTTGGGCATTTGATTATGATTATGAGGCATTGTGAATTGATGACATGTTATTTTGTTGCATTGACATAGACAAATTCTATTGACTCAGTTTTCCCTCAGTGTGTAGGATTTTGGACCCCGAGGATGCAGAGGCATCGATGCCACCCCTTGGACTCCAGATCGATTCAAGGAATGGACTATTAGGGGTTTGATTATTGTATATATGACATTTGTGCATCTAATTAGATGATATGATTATGGATATGTTCTGACATGATTCATTGATGATGTAGGCTGATGATAGCTTGTCGACCAGACTCACATGTGGAGTAAATGGGTCATGCATGACTACCAAAGATGTTGAGGGAGAGATGTGGACAATAGCCCTGCCACAACCTACTAGCACTCCTATCGTGGCTCAAACTATAGGTTAACCACTACCTAGTTTGAGAAGACACACAATGCCATGAGGGCCAATTGCGACAGTCGCTCATGATAATTCTAAGGGGTGCACAATAAGGCAGGGGCCTTATTCCTTAAAGGCCCTTAGTCTCCCATAAGATCACCTGGTGGAGTATTGTCTCCAGGGTTTTTGATGCCTACCAAGTCAGTTAAGAGGTGAGTGGCGCCCTTGGAGCACGTGGTGCATCCTGAAGGGCATGTGGCATAAGAAAAATGGAAATAGGTAAGTGGCACCCTTGGAGCACGTAGTGGGTCTTGAAGGGCACATCACGCAAGAGAAACAAAAAGAGACGAGTGGAACCCTTGGAGCATCTAGTGCGTCATGAAGGGCACATCGCGTTGTTATTTAATAATTGGATAAACCTAGATGGCTTTAGGAAGAATAAACTGTTAAAGAAGATTCAAAACTTTTCCCCTAATAAAATGTCACCTAGCCTAAGAAAATAAAGTTTAGGTCTAAATTATACTCGTGCTAAAATTTTGTTTTTTTATAAATATATATATATATATAATAAACAATAATGATAATCTTCACTAATCTTGTGACAAGAAGGGGGTAAGAAAATAAATTGATTTATAAAAATATTTTGGGATAAAATTAAAAAAGGGGAAATAATTGTTTTACTATGTTATGCTAATTAAAAATTTATTCATTAAAAAGAAAAAGGGAAAAAAGGGTAAGTTTCTGCACATGCGTTTTTGAGTTTAAATAGAAAGGAGAAAGAGGGAAATCTAAAATAATTAGTTAACTAGGAAAAAGAGGGAAACATAAAAAGAAAGGGGAAACACACAGAAAAAAAACAGATAATCTAACTTAGTAAGGTATCTAGCATTTAAGAACATTCTAAGTTAAACTCAACTAGTAAATTAATAAGGGGGAAAGTCATTAAAACTTGTAAAGGGATATGGGGACACCTAGGAGCGATTCTAGGAGTGCCTTTAGGTGAGTGAATGAAATAGGGGTAATTGATTAATTAGTGAAATTAATTTATGGAGGAATGAAGGGGATGGGTGACACTTGTACATGGAGGATTTTTATGGGTTAAATTATTAAACTTTAAATTAAATGGGATTTCGGGAAAGTAATGGACTTCAAAACTCTATATAATGGAGGGAGAAGAAGGATGAAGAGGGGTCTTCCATTATGTGTAATGTTACGATGTATAAATTTATACTTGAGTGACTTAGCTTGAGGGAGTTGGGATACCCAACTTGGTGAGGAGTGGTAACTCGGCCTTGAAAGGTGAGATGGGAGCTAGTTGATTCTTTGGATAGTCTTTGTGGCCCCTTTGTGGCTCTGGGGGCTAAGGGGGAAGAAGAGTACCCCTAGTGTTGGCTGGGAGGTACTGGGTAGTCTCATTGGTTGGAAAGCATGAGTTGCATGGAGCACATAGTTCATCAACTCAGAGCGGATGATTGGGAAATGGTACGCTTCCCTTATTTATGCATGGTAGATTGTTAGTACAATTTATTCTTTCAGTTATGTATGCTTAATCAAGTAAAGAATATGATAGTCTTAGCCTTCTAGTTGATGACTAAAATTTCCCCATAGCCTTAGCTTGATGTTGATTGATTTCCCATGACCTTTGATCCCTGCATGTCTTAACCATCCTGAGGTTTATTGATTGCGATGATTGCAGTTTATTTTTTCCTTCGTCGCTAGCTCAGCAGTCCATGCCTAAGCAATCACCTAGGATCCTGATCGACAGTCGTCGATTCGGCGTTAATAGAACTATGGATCTCAATGCCCTGTTTTTTTGTGCGTGGATGATGAGTGAAGGATGCTCATGTCAGTCGTCTACCTCTGTTGTTTATCCTTGGCTGATTGTTGGTCTTGCGCCTTGATGCGTTTATAACCCTGCAAAACCTTGATTGATGGCGAAGTTTTCTTTTAGATGTTTTTATATCTCGTTTGTTATCTCGGTTTATACCTTGTTTTTATATCTTGCTGGACATTTCTTGTGTTTTTATATTTTGTTTGTTTCTTAGCGATTGCTACTTCTTTGATTGCACTTTCTTGACTTGTGGGTGAAATTTACCCAACAAACCCTTTTATTTCTGGTGAGTTGTTTGGATTTCTAGGTGCTTGACAAAGCTACACACTTTTCGTTCTAGACAACCAGTGTATATTGATTAAAATAATTTTACTTCTGGGTGTTTTATTTGAACGGTTAATCTCAGCGCATAAAATTATTCAAATGTTTAACCTTAGTGAAATTTTGATTGTTTAAAATCAATGACATGTTGTGACACCCTTTGTGAATTGAACCCACAATTTTTCTATAACCCTTACCAGTTGCGATTGTAACTGTGTAATCGTTATGAAACCATTTTCTCTGCGTTTACATATGTTCTTTTACTGCGTTTTTTATATTGACAGCGATTGGTATCCACTCCCTCCTAGTTCCTTTTTTTTAATTGTTAAACCCCTTCTAGTCAGCGATTCATCACACAATGAACTCATATTTTTCTCAGACAATTCATCTTGTGCTTTCATTTTACAGTGAAGGTTTTAAGACATTTTTTCTTAAAGAAAGTGAAACCTCTACATTGCGTTGCTAGCAGTTCAACTAAAACTTGATATTTAGAGATATCGACTCTCTAGATAGCATGCACATGCTATAAATTTCCTTCTTGAATAACCGCTATTTTTGTGAGATGACAGCCATAGATGGCCCTTGACTATGGTGTAACTTGTTCCCTCCTTTACTACTAGCGACTAAGATTTTGAGCCACGATTCCAGTTGTATCCTTTGATTGCATGTTCGATTAGTTGATTGTGTATTACCTGGCTACAGTTGTGTGACCCCTACATTTTTATAGCAGTCGTGCAACTCTCATAACTTTGTTTTGGCATTGTTAGTCCTCATTACTCTTATCTCCTTACCTCTGCATTTGAGAACGAGTAGGGCTGTAACTATGGATAGCTTTGGATAGTGTTGGGTTAGGTAGCATTGTATGTGGGTAGAGAATGGTGGCGTAGGAGGTATCTCTCGGTTAAACTCTGACTATCACTTTCTTTTGGCAACCATATCTTACTCCGACAACGATATGGAACACCTTTCAATTATTGTATTTTTTCAAGAATTAACTTAGTTAGATGTTTAATTGAAACATAACTTGAATAATATAAACTTGTAAAATGTAAATACTTATCAAATATTTATGAATAGGACTTGCTGAGAGGTATTATAATAGTGACAGATGTAATGAAAAATGAAAAAGAATGGAGGATAATATCTAAATAATCGAACGAATCTCATTGTAAGTTGTAAACAACCGGTTATGAATCACTTTGGTGGTTAAAAGATAATTGAAGGATTAATTTATATAATACCTAGCTACGTGATTCCCTACAAAGAAAGAGTTTGAATGCCAATGGTTACAAGGCATTAGAAGATCGATGGATTTAGTGACTTTCAATATCTAAAACAATAATGATAATGACAACTGAAGAAAAATTGATTTGAGTGATAAATCCTAGAATGTGTTGGAGAGATATATTAAATTGGATCAACTAAGTTACTGTATGCATTTTACTTTACCTAACAGCGTTGTAATTGGATTTTTTATTTATGGACAACATTCCTCCTTTCCTTGATTAGCAATGATAATTAATGTGGTAGGATATAGTTAATGTGAACTACAAGTGCACATTGATTAGCCTGATATAAATTTTAACATTAAAACAACTTGATAGCATTAAAATTTTGAATTGGCGATTATATTTTTACCACAAACTGCATGAAATTAGCTCCCTTAAATGGCATTGTCCCTTCTTACCATATTCTTTTTAAGGTTAATAGACAATGGTCATTTGGTATGGTTAGTGTAGATAGACCGCTTGTTGTAATGTGATGTGTTAATGAATATTTCATTATATCTTTCTACATTGATATGGTTAAGGTTGTTTTATGATGCCAATTGCTAGTAAGATTGTAATTTGGGATTAATTTAGAATTGCCCAAATTAATTTGTAATTAATGATTAAATGAGATTGGTGATTCTTGACTAAAAGGTAAGTTAATCTTGCTAAATTAGGGTGCAATTAATGATAAATTAAATTTGTAATCATCCACATCAGACTAGATGAATGGGTTGGGTTGATTGTGAAGTCGTGTAACATCTTTCATTTTCTTCTTGAGGTCATCCTGCATCTTGCCGACCCATTGCTTACAGTGTGGGTGTAGTCTCCTTGTCATCTTTTTCATCCTAGTGTGTCGAATATATCTAGAGTCCTTGGTCCAGATAGGATACGTCATGCGAAGGTTATGGACACATCTATTACCTAGGGAGGGCATGATTCCTGATGAGGGGATCATGGCGCACCCTATTGGATAGTGGAGAACGAGAACTTGGTCAGAGTTGGTGTGTTCGGTGAGAGTGTTGTCGAGCGTTGTAAGTTGCTTTTGGTGTGTGGGTGGAACACCTTCATGAGTTAAGTATGTGTGCCTTGAGGTTCTAGTCTTGTTTGTCAAGGTCATGGTGTAGGGACGGAGATGTTGTCTCTTATCTCATAGGTGTGTCTTGTTTATGTCGGGCGGGTAATCATTCCTCCTTGTTGTTCTACACATGTTTCACCTAGTTTCCCTTGTGCCTATGCATGGTGTCATAGTTTCCTGTTGCCTGGACTGCGTGCTTGCATTTGTCATCGATGGTGTGGTTAAATTGTTGTCATCATCACCTTCTTTCCTAAACACGAAAAACACAAAAAAAAACTTTTTTCTTTTGCTTTGTTTGTAGTCATAACGATGGGGACGTTACATATGGTATCAGAGCAGGTTCAACCCTAAGACTATGGATCGCCATGATTTCCACTGTATTAAACCTATGAGTATTAACTGTTGGGTAAATTAAAAGCCTTAACGTTTCCATGTGGTGATCGCACTTAGAGTATGCCTCAGAGGTTCACAACATGGTTCCGTGGAAGGAGGTGTGATGCCTCCAGAAGTTTTCGTACCCTTGGAGTCAAATGCCCAAGGGTAAGAAAAAGTCCTTGGGCCAGATTCACTTGCTGTAAGGGATGATGATGGTCTAACGAGACCCTTCCAGGTAATGTCAAGGGCCTTGATTCACCATTGGTACTGAGATAAGGCCAGGGCACCTGTACCCTTGAGGGTCCACAACGCGCCCTAGCTAATATCGTTAGAATCCACCGAGAACTCAAGATAATTGAGTCTCAAGCCCACGAGTGTCACGGATGGATGTGCTATCGAGGCACAGTTGTAAAGAAAGGAGTTTATCTTCATGCTTTGAAATTATTACCTCCAACATGAAGGTCCATATGGTGGTCTTTCAACTGAAGGGGAGCGATCTTCTATGGCGGAAGACGCTCCTGCCACTTTTGAACATGGTCGTCGATGATGAGTCATGGAAACTATTTGAGGGACGATTCTAGGAGAGGTATCTTTCTAAGGGATTCATTGAGCATCATCTCAATGAGTTCGATGCCTTGAGACAAGGCAGTCGAATGGTGCCTAATTGCAAGGCCTGTTTCAGTATGCTCCACATCCAATTTCCCAGAAACTTAAGTTCAAGGAGTTCGAGCTTGGCCTTATGGTTAGAATTCAACTTCTACTTTGGGTACTAGGATTACTGGATCGAAAAAGGTGTGTTGGAATGTGAGGATCCACATTACGAACATGAATTCCCAATGGAGAGGGTCAGAGATCTAGATAAGTCATACCCACTACTATGGGATCTTTTGAGCAAAGACCATCGAATTCATGCAGTAGTGAATAAATGTCAGGTAGAGAACCAGTTGACTATTCTTAAGACATTTGGTACCATCACTGACCGGATCCTTAGTATTTTTATAGATCTCGGTGCTACTGAGAGTTTCATTTCTGGTGCAATGCTAAAAAGGATTAAGGTAAAGGAAGTCAAACATGATGATTTTATCTTTGTAGAGATGACTCTGAGAGCCAAACAAAAGGTTGGAGGAAAGGTTACAGAATGTACCCTTATCCTAGGAGAGTTTGTCACCAGTTTCAACCTGTACATCATGATCTTAGGATCTTATGACGTCATGGTCGATACAGACTGGTTGGAATCGCATGAGGTGATACTCAACTGTAAGAAAAAATGGTTGAGATTGGTCGATGATGAGGGACAAAGATGTGTGATTGTAGGTCAGAATCATAGAGTTTCCCTAAGGTTCATCTCTTCCTTGCAACTACATAAGAGCATGTGCAAGGGTTGTAAGCTTTATGCAATTCTTGCGTTAAATGAGAGGGCAGTAGCAAAAGGAATAAAACACCTTCTAGTGGTGAGAGAGTTTGCATATGTCTTTTTGAAGGAGTTACATGGGATGTCGTTGGAGAGGGAATTGGAGTTTACTATATACCTAAAACCGGGCACTGAATCGATATAGAGAATGTGTAACAACCCTAGTTGAATATATGTTTAGGGATTATTAAGTAAAAATTTATTAGGTAATTAATTTTTCTAACATGTTATTAACTAAACAAAGATTGGTATAATGATATTAATTAAATATTTATTAATTAATTAATACAATTTTAATTGATTAATTAATTAATTACCTATTACATTCAATGACTTGGGTATTAAATTTAAAAGGGTTAATAAATTTAATTGTTTAAATTAAAGGAGTATGTATACAGAGGGGATAAGGAGTATTAATAATTGGATAAAACATTAATAATCGGATAAGGAGCATTAACTATGTAGATAAGATAATGAATGTGTAGATAAGGAAATAAATGAGGAGAAAGGGTGGTGAAGGAGGGATATGAGGGGAGGAGGTTTACGAAAGAAGGGGGATTATCATTCTACTTGTTTTGGAGAGGGTTCTCTTGGATTTTGGGAGGGGGGAGTTTCTTTTTGAGTTTTGCAGTTGGGAAGGATCAGTACAGGGGGCACCGGTTTGTTGGGGGTTTTGGGCATGGGGGCCAGGATATCCATATGGTATCATGGAGCTAGGAAGCTATCCTAGTTGGCAGGGAGGAAACAAGGTTTGGGCAGAGTTAGGCAACGCATTAGGTAACAACAAACCAGCGGGCTGGACAACCGGGTCGATGGAGAAATTAGCATCAAGAAGAGGTAAAATTGTTTTATTCTGTTATGAAATTATTATTCGTTGATAAATTTAACATGCATATGTGCTGAAATAGAAAGAAAGTATTGAGTTTTATGCATTCAAGTAGAAGTTATTGTTTCATTTTATGGAATAAATTGAATTTTAGATTAATACGGTTATTACACATGGTATAAGAGCCTCATTCACAATCTAGAGCCTTAAGGGCCAAGCTCCAGCTCTACCTAAGATCCACTTAACCTGCAAGCCAAGCACATAATTTTTTAACACAAAAGAATATATAAATATATATATAAATGACATACATATTGGAAATGTAAAGGAAGCAGAGGTCTTATAATTGACAGTAGAGATTTTGGATGCATTGTTATGATCCCAGCAACACCAGTTTGTTAAATTGTTCCATGAGTATGAATGAAATTGTGTACAAGAACAAGTTTATAAGACTCTTTGGTACTGAATACTAGAGTTTAAATTATGCTTCCTGTATACCCAAACAGAAGTCGATAGTTGTCAAAAAACAATTAATGGCACACACATGTCATAGATGCGTCCATCTTACCTAAACAGAGAAACCTGTACCAGATTGGAAAGCCACCACATATGTGCTGGCTGTACTAGATATTTGTGCAGTAGACCTGCACAACCAAATAAACAAGCATTTTTCCCATATTAAAAATAATTTATTGACTGCTGACAGTTGTTGTATGGGGCATCAAATTTCATGTTAAAAATGTTACTGTA
>ML789262.1:709226-727194 GCA_009831015.1 Picea engelmannii
AGACCTAGAAAGTACCATTTGCATTCAATTTTCTCAACAATTATTCAGCGAGACATTAGAGCATCAATACACTAGTGAGGCTGAAGATTGTTGAGCCATCCACCATATTTCCATTTACGTTGTGGTCCGCACAACCCTTATGGAACGAATGTCAAAGGGATGAGAGGTAGGTTACAAGTCCTAGGAGATTTTGGTGGATTAGCCAAACATGCAACCTCATATGAAGGAAGTTCGCTCTTTAATATGCAGCAGCCATCTCGACTTACTTATATTTATGAATACATGCATATAGATGGAAAAAAAAATAAACTGGACTGCATAGTGTATAAATATGTGTATGGGAATGGATAGCTAGAGTACAAATAAACTGGAGTGCGTTGTTTTACTGTAAGGATTTCAGTTACAAAATATAAAATTAGCAACAGAAACAGAAAAAAAAAAAAAAAAAATTGCAATAAATAAAAATATATAGATATAAATTTATTTATTTATTTTTTTGGTATATTGGGCTTTAAACACCAATCCCAGAGCATATAAATAAACACAGATTACAAGGGTGGAGCTTACGAGCGGCGACTAGTTTGAAAAACAGGTATAACTCATACATATGAAAAAAACAAAGAAGGAAAAAAAGGTAGGGTTTTGGTTATTGCACCCAACTTCCTCAATGATTACACAACCTGAGCCTAAGCATTGACAACACCCATGCAAAGTGGCAATCACGTAGAGGGAGCCCTCAAAGGACTAAAGGAACGTGCACTACCATGCATCAAACCATGCAACATATTCTAGGTCCTGTTAGAGGTACTCCACGACAGGCCTCCAATGAAACAACATGTGCAGAAGTGCTTTGAGGTCAACATCGAACAGAAAAACAACAACAACAATTATGGAGTACAACCTCTCGAAAATATTCTGTTCAATTCAACTACAGTCAATGTTAGAGATGTGGGTCTGGGCACCCTCACACTCTTCACGGATGAAACCATTTTGGAGATTTTGGGTTTGCTAGATGCCAAAGATTTGGGTTGTCTGGCAGCCGTGAGCAGGGCCCTTTACGTTTTCAGAAATCAAGATTCCCTCTTGAGGGCTCTGGTCCTCCTTCAACTCAACGATATATTCTCCTTCAATGGTTGCTGGAAATCCACATACATTTTTGTACATTGGCCCATGCATGTCCTCCCTTAGGTGCCACTGAAGGTTAGTAATTTCTATTCGGATTACCTATTCCGAAGTTGGTTGTGTGCTAGTTTAGAGATGAAACAAGAATGGCTTGAGGTGGATAATATAGATTGCAGAAATAATCTGTCCCTTGAGGACTTCATAGCTTGTTATGAGGAATCCAACAAGCCAGTGCTTCTGAGCAATGATGCATTGGTCAACTGGCTTGTAATGAAGAAGTGGGATAGAGGCTATTTGTGTGAGGTTGTAGGAGATGTGAAATTTGTTGTAGGTCCTATTGAAATGAATCTCAAGGACTACTTTGTCTATGTTGATTCTGTTGAGGAAGAGTCTATACTGTGCTGGACGCGTTTCAATAATGCGCGCACACTGCAAATTTTTTTTATTAATAAACCAAAACAAAAAAAAACACACAAGCCAAGCGCAAGTTACAAGGAAGGATCCCACAAAGTGTGTGTCTAAGAGCACCACCCGTCATATCTCCTGCAGAGAATGAGAATACACCAAGCGTTATGCCACGACTATGAGAGGAGCCCATAAGCCTATTTCTTGCACCACTCATCCGACATTTAAAACATAGCATGAACTCAGCACCCAACCATGGCCAAGGAGTCGCACCTTCACAAACATAAAACATTTTCTTTATTTTTTTAAANGAGCTAGCACCGAAGACCAAATACATAAGAAAAAAATACAAAGAAATTACCTTTAATGTAATACCAAGAGCTTAATGTTTCTACATTCATTATCTCTTCTTTGTGGTGGAACACCCAGAGTTCCATCCCTACAACCAACCCAACAGTTCCTACACACATATGGGTCGCATTCATGCCCAGAAGCAAAGCAGGGGCACTGTCAGCTTCAACATTGACTCTTAGCACAATGACAACCTCTGAAATAGTTCTTGCAACAACCAAGCACCTTCCATCTAACATAAAGCCCAGTGCCAAACGCTAAGATGTCAAGAGAGGAGTTGCAAGCCATTACCCTAACTCTGCCGCAACTACAAAATGAGAGAGGCCGACCACATTCGCAGAGTGAAAGAATGCGTATAGGGTTTGGGAATGGAGAGTTAGGTGTAGGGTTTTGGAGGGATAAGAGCCATGGGGGAGGCACGTGGATTTCATGCATGCCCTCACCTAGTTAATAATCTTTTTTTTATTTTTTATTTTATTTTAGTTTTATTTTATTAATTTGATTATTTTATTTTTTCTATATTTATTTATTTATTTATTTAATCATTCTTTTAAAAGTATTATGAGATTTAAACTTTTGATTTTTCAAATTATTATATATATATATATATAATTGGTGTTTAATTAGGTAAATTAAACATATTTAAGTTTAAACATATTTTAAATTGTGTTTTAGATTAATTATAAATTAATATGATTAACTAAAAAGGGTAAATCAATGAGAATAATTTAAAATTAAATTAATGATTAAATATGTACTTAATAAATAAATTAATAATAATAATAATAAAAGTTTGTTCAGGCTTGGCGAGATTCGAACCTGTAATATCCAACTTGCAAATTGAAAACACTAACCAACCGAGCTATGAGCGCACTTAAGACAATTTGATGAATGAGTAATTTTGGGGATTAAATGAATGAGTTGAATCATAACTAGTGAATGCACCAGAAATGAAGGTAAAGGCTTATTTAGTGCTGCTGATATTTGTATCCCAAGTATAAACTCCAATTGTCCAAGCGTCAGGCTCATGAGACCATACACACAACTCATCGAGCCAAGCGCCAAGTCCCTCCACTCCATTCCACCAGTCAAAGTCAACGCTAAATATCAATGCAACAATCGACAACGCCAACACTATGCACCAGGGAAAAGCTCATGAGTCAAGCATTGGAGGATACTTAGCTGTAAGAGAAAAGTTAAAAGGACTTAGACTAGGACAAGTGGGAAGGAGGCGGCATATGGACTAGGAGAGTAAGCATAGGAATTGGCGAGTATGGCGCAAGGCTAGCGTAGCTACAGGACAAGGGAACCAATAGTTTTTTTTTTATAGGGGCGAATAAATCAATCTTAGACGCTTAATCCTAATCCTAACCTAGCCAATCCCCTAAAGGAGTAATGTCTATTTACAGACAAGTAAAGAAAACTTACGCCTAATCCTGTTTCTAATTTGAGTAGCACCAATTTGAAATGTCCTGGAACTCACCTTGACAACTTCGGGTGATGCAGGTTAAAGCACATAGGATGGTAAGGACTCGAGGGAGTCGAGGCAGGGGAGCATAGTTGCAAGCACCGCCAACACCACCAGCACTGCCACCACCATCGCCCAAACTAGCTCTCATACTGCGCTCATTGGAAGCCATTAATGAGACTTTAAAGGGGCGACAATCAGTAAGGATTGAAGTGGAACCCCCATCGTCTGGAATGGGTAACCCAGAGGCATCAAGGGATTCAGGGGGAGGACCTCAACCCAAAGACATCACATGAGAATTGCAGAATATCAAACTTCTGGATTTTGTCAGGGGTCACACCAGTGAGCGCGCGGAAGCATGGTTGGAAGGCATGACAAGGTGTTTTGCCTTAAGGGACTATGCATCCAAATCAAAGGCAAAGATCGTAATTTTTCAGTTAAGAGACAACACCTTGAACTGGTGGGGCAACCTGGAGAGACAACTGCACCTTACCCCAAACACAGTATCTTGGGAGCTTTTCGAGGAGAGGTTCCGAAGGAAATATCTACCAGCGTACTACGAGGAACAATAGGTAGGGGCATTTCATGCCTTAGTATAGGGAAACAGAACTGCAGAAGAATATGAGATCAGATTTATGGAACTGGTCAAATATGTTTCGTATATGGATAATGACCAATGACCGGCAGAGTGCTTCGTCTATGGATTGAACCCTAAGACAAGAGCTATGGTGCGGATGTGGAAACCATCTTCAATAGCGGAAGCGGTGGAAAATGCACGTTATGCGGAGGAACACATGAACTTAACCGAGGGTACAAGACCAACATTTTCGTATCATCCTGGATTTGTAGGGAAGGCCCCAAGGACATTTCCTAGGGGAGGGGGCTCAAGGCCACCGCCATATGGTAACAGAGTCGCACCAAGGATAGTAGCCGCAGGGATTTCAATGGCAGGGAGTGCAGCATCTCGTTCATCACCAACAACTCAGACAAGTCCATGACCATCTCAGGGAACAACTAGTAGGGGTAGGGGTTCTAGGGGAAGGAACTCATTTCAGAGACAATCACATAACAGTTCACAGGTTCAATCTCGTGTTACCTATTGGGGGTGCGGAGGACCCCATTACCAGTGTGATTGCCCAGAGTTACAATTAGGGTTTGTGCATAGAGAAGGAAAGGCACTGATGGAGAGATCAAGTAGCAACCACCAAATTTACGTAGTGGTTAATAATCGTTAGGCCGAACATCAATCCATGGTGGTGGAGTCATCAGGTACGCTAAATCATATCAATGTTAAGATTTTATTTGATTCTGGTGCTACAGATAGTTTCATTTCACCCTCTGCATTAGAAAAGAGTGGGTTAATAGCCTACGATCATGATGAATTTAAACAAGTTGAGATGGGTTCAGGGGAAAAGCAAGTGGTAGGACCTAGTGTCGATAATTGTATAGTAGACCTAGGAGTGTGTACTACCAGGTTGAAGGTATATGTCACTGCTCTCAGGGCATATGACCTAATCATTGGAATGGATTGGTTAGCATCTCATCGATCTTTGGTAGATTGTTTCGCAAAGAGGGTGCTTTGTGTCGACGATGAAGGAAGACCAGTACAGATCCAGGGTCTACAGAGAAAAGTGTCATTACGCTTTATATCAACTATAAGGGTTAAGCGATGCTTGAGGCAAGGGTGTCGACTTTATGTAGTGGAAGTAGTGAATGAAAGGAAGGGACCCTCATTGAATCAGTACCTGGTATTGTCATAATTTAAATATGCTTTTCCGAACGAGTTACGAGGGTTACCTCCTGAGAGGGAGCTTGATTTTACTATTGAGCTAAAACCTGGTGCAGAACCAATCTCCAAGACTCTGTATCAGATGACAGTGTCGGAACTTTGTGAATTGCAAATGCAGTTGAAAGAGTTACTGGAATTAGGGCTAATAAGGTCCAGTGTCTCACCTTGGGGTGCACCAGTAATTTTTGTAAAGAAGAAGGATGGATCCTTACGACTGTGTATAGACTACAGAGACTTGAACCGTGCTACAGTGAAAAATAGGTACCCAATGCCGTGAATAGATGACCTTTTTTATCAGATGAAAGGAGCAACGGTATTCTCAAAGATTGATTTGCGATCATGGTATCATCAGTAAAGGATTAAGGAAGGTGATATCCCAAAAACTGCCTTTAGAACTCAGTTTGGACATTACAAATTTGTCATAGTACCTTTCGAATTGACCAATGCGCCAGCAGTATTCATGAGCCTCATGAATGGCATATTCTGGAAGTACTTAGATCGATTTGTACAAGTCTTTCTAGATGACATCCTCATCTATTCCAAGAACGAAAGAGAACATGAGGAACACTTGTGAATAGTGTTGTCCTACCTTAGAGAGAACAAATTGTATGGGAATCTGTCGAAGTGTTCCTTCTTCCAGAAAGATATTCACTATTTAGGTCATATCATTTCCGGCGAAGGAATCTCTGTGGACCCAGAAAAAGTAAAGGCCATTATGGAGTGGCCAGTGCTGAAAAATTCCCATGAGGTGAGAAGCTTCATGGGACTAGCAGGTTATTACCAAAGATTTGTGGAAGGATTCTCAAAAATAGAGAAACCCATCACCACTTTGCAATGCAAGGGGGTCAGGTATGAATGGACAAAATAATGTGATAGTGCACTCATTGAGCTTAAGAGGTTACTAACCAGTGCGCCAATTCTATGAGTGTCAGATATGGAAAAGGACTTCACAGTATGCACGGATGCCTCGAAGAAAGGGTTGGGGGCTGTGCTAATGTAGGATGGAGGAGTGATAGCTTATGCATCAAGGAAGTTGAAGAAACATGAAGAGCTATACATGACTCATGATTTAGAGTTGGCAGTTGTAATGCTAGCTATGAAAATTTGGAGGCACTATCTTGTGGGGTGAAACTTTGAGCTCAAAATGGACCATCAAAGTTTAAAAAATCTCTTCACTCAAAGAGATCTGAATGGTAGGCAAAGGCAATGGAGTGGGTTTATGAGTGAGTACGATTTTGGTATTTTGTATATCAAGGGAAAGGAAAATGTGGTCGCATATGCCTTGAGTAGGAGACCACGTATCTTCTCCTTGGTAACCTTAAAGGTCAATCTAAGGGAACATGTGTCGACACAACTCCAACGAGACAGTTGGTATTTAAAGGTTACTTCAAACCTCCAGAGCGGGAGGAAGTTAGATCCAAAGTATGAAGGATATAGTCTGTAAATAGATGGACTATTAAGATATCGAGGAAGGATGTACATCCCTGAGAATGGGGATATTCGAAGCATCATACTGAAGGAAGCTCATAGAGAACTTTATTGTGTGCATCCGGGTGTGAAGAATATGTACGCAGATATAAGGAAACTCTTCTTCTAGGTAGGCATGAAGCGTAATGTAGTCCATTTCATCACCAAGTGCCTAGAATGTCAACAAGTGAAATCCGACCACCATCACCCAGCAGGCCTCCTACAAACACATGATGTTCCTATGTCCAAATGGGAAGTCATTTCAATGGATTTTGTTGTGGGGTTGCCGCTCACATCTCATAGACACAATGCCATTCTTGTGATAGTGGATAAGTTGACCAAGAGTGCTCATTTTATTTCAGTTAGAGACACTTACGATGTCACTGATGTGGCACGTGTGTTTGTAAGCGAGGTTATCAATTTTCACAAGATACCTAAGAAGATCATTTCAGATCGAGACTCCAGATTCACTTCTAGGTTTTGGACAAGTTTACAGTCAGTGTTGGGTACTCAGTTGAACTTAAGCACAACTTATCATCCTGAAACAGATGGGGAAAATGAGAGAGTAAATCAAGTCATGGAAGACATGCTTAGGATGTATGTCATGGATAATCAAACCCAGTGGGAGAAGTACTTACCTTTGGTAGAGTTTGCCTACAATAACAGTTTTCATAGCTCCATTGGAATGCCACCCTACGAAGCTTTGTATGGGAGGCCATGCAAAACACCATTGATTTGGGATAGACTAGAAGACCGAGTAACACCTGGGCCAGAATTGATTCAAGAGATGGAGGAACAGGTGATTCAGCTTAGGCAAAGACTAAAGGAAGCATAGGATAGGCAGAAAAGTTATGCAGATGCACACAGGACCGACCAAAGTTATGAAGTGGGAGACCAGGTTTTCATTCATATCAGACCTAATAAGAGTACCATACGGTTTGGGAAGGGGTCAAAGTTGTCATCTCGATTTATAGGACCATTCAGAATCCAAGAGAAAATTGGACCCGTTGCCTATCGTCTCATACTACCACCCCACTTGCATAAAACTCATAAGGTATTTCATGTATCTATTTTACGTCATTATGTTGTTGATGAATCACATAAACTAAATTGGAAGGAATTGTCGGTATCAGACGTGGGAACCCTCATGGTAGAACCATTACGCATATTTGACTGTAGAGTCTGACAGCTTAGGAACCATCTGGTAGATCAAGTTAAGGTCTAGTGGGACAAGTATATTCCAGGATCTACTACTTGGGAAAACGCCGAGACACTACGGCGAGACTATCCCTCACTTTTTTGACCACCTCGAGAACATGTTTCTCGAAGGATGGGTGTATGTAACACCACCTTTTGACTTATATAGCCAGAATTACCTGAGGCCTATATAATTTATTTGTAGTCACAATGAAACTATTAAGTGATACACCTAAACTTTAAATATATGAACTTTTATGTATGGTTAAATGTTATTGATGATGATGTATGTAATGCGATCTATTATGTGAATGTAAATTTTACATATGTTTAAATGTTATTGATGATGATGTATATGAGGCGACATATTGTGAGAATGTGAATTTAATGAAGGTTTAAATGCTATTAGGATGATGTTGGATCTGATGCAATCTATTTTGGGTAAATGATAATCTTATGAATGGGTGTCAAAATTGAATTATGGGATATTATGAGATCTATTTCTAACTGGAAAACTTTGATGTTAATTTATCAGTATAGGGATACCAAATTGAAATGATGATAGTATGCAATTACATGATGATAATACATAGAAATGTATGAGTTTGTGTTACAGACTAATCTGCAGGTTATGGGCTATGAAATAGCCAAAGGATAAAGATGATGAAAGTGGATATCATGACCACTAGCCAAGAAATACTATGGTATGAATATTGTATGTGAAATTATATTGGTTTGGATGCATTGCTATGATATGTGGACCAGTGCAAGATTTCAGGTGATGACACTACCCAAAACCGAATAAACGATGAAAAAACCCCCAGCAACACGGTGCCACGGTATATTCCCTTGTAGGGTGTGGACCCTAGTTATGATTAGGAGGGGTGGAGGCATTTCCCACCGTATATCCTCCTAAACCTGAAGTCATGGGAGGACGGTGTTAGTTCACACTCCCCAAGACGTGTAATGATGACTGTCAGATGCCTACTAGGGAAGCTTTGTCGAGATAGCGACACTTTCGCTTATGGGTTCTATTTGGAGTTAGGTCAATATAGTTTACACTCCAAGATAGTCTAGCAGAGGGAGGATAGGAATGGAGATGGAAGTAGGTTAGGGAGGAAGGATAAGTAGTAATAGTTGAGAAGGTATGGAGATTTGTCTTATGGTGGAATTTAATGTTTTCCTTTGAAAAAAAAAAGCAAAATGTGTATATATGAATATTCATAATTACGTAACTAAACCACAGTTGTCAAAATAAAATTGTTGAGATGGATAATAGTAATTAAAGGATTTCTCAAACAATTGATTGGTTTGTTGTCTTTTATAAAAGACTAGTCTTGCTGACTGGATTGGATGCATACATAAATTACTAAAGGATGATAGTTTTGATTATTAGTACATGCACGAGACTTGTATGTACTAGCTACACATGCATTTCTTGTACATATACACTAGTATGTATGAGTTTTCTTGACTTACTTACTGATAATGTCGGTTAATTGTTATGAATATGTGAAACATGTTTCTTTTCCTTTATACCATAAGATACCTTAACCTCAGGATGAAGTTTCCTGAAGGGTGGGTGTATGTAACAACCCTAGTTGAATATATGTTTAGGGATTATTAAGTAAAAATTTATTAGGAAATTAATTTTTCTAACATGTTATTAACTAAACAAAGATTGGTATAATGATATTAATTAAATATTTATTAATTAATTAATATAATTTTGATTGATTAATTAATTAATTAATTAATTACCTATTACATTCAATGACTTGGGTATTAAATTTAAAAGGGTTAGTAAATTTAATTGTTTAAATTAAAGGATTACATATACGGAGGGGATAAGGAGCATTAATAATTGGATAAAACATTAATAATCAGATAAGGGACATTAGCTATGTAGATAAGATAATGAATGTGTAGATAAGGAAATAAATGAGGAGAAAGGGCAGTGAAGGAGGGATATGAGGGGAGGAGGTTTACGAAAGAAGGGGGATTATCATTCTACTTGTTTTGGAGAGGGTTCTCTTGGATTTTGGGAGGGGGGAGTTTTTCTTTGAGTTCTGCAGTCAGGAAGGATCAGTACAGGGGGCACCGGTTTGCTAGGGGTTTTGGGCACGGGGGCCAGGATATCCATATGGTATCTTGGAGCTAGGAAGTTGTCCTATTTGGCAGGGGGGAAACAAGGTTTGGGTAGAGTTGGGCAGCGCATTAGGCAACAACAAAGAAGTGGGATGGAAAACCGGGTCAACAAAGAAATTAACATCAGGAAGAGGTAAAATTGTTTTATTCTGTTATGAAATTATTATTCGTTGATAAATTTAACATGCATATGTGCTAAAATACAAAGAAATTAGTGAGTTTTTTGCATTCAAGTAGAAGTTACTGTTTCAGTTTATGGAATAAATTGATGTTTAGATTAATACGGTTACTACAGAATGCCTTATCGGATGTCGACCCTGGAGTTATAGGAGTTGAGAATGTAGCTGAAAGAATTGTTGGACCTGGGACTGATACGTCCAAGTGTGTCACCGTGGGGTGCACCTATTATTTTCATACAAAATAAGGATGGGTCATGGAGGCTCTGCATTGACTACCATCAATTGAAAAAGGAAATGATCAAGAATCAATATCCATTGTCGAGGATAGATGATCTGTTTGATCATATGAAGGGTGCAACGATGTTTCCAAGGATCGATTTGTGATCAGGGTATCACTAGTTGTGGATCAAGGAGGATGATTTCCCTAGGACTGCCTTTAAGATGAGGTTTGGACATTACAAGTCTACTATTTTACTGTTTGGACTCACAAACGCCCCAGGGGTATTTATGAGTTTGATAAACGGGGTGTTCCATGAGTAGTTGGACAAGTTCATCCAAGTATTCATTGACGATATTTTGATTTACTCTCAGACGACAGAGGATCATGACGAGAACTTGCGCTTGGTACTATAGTGTCTGTGAGAGCGCAAGTTGTATGGGAAATTGTCCAAATTCTCATTTTATCAATCAAAGATTCACTACTTAGGGCATGTCATCTCCGACGTTCATATCATCATGGATCTAGCAAAGGTGGAGGCTATTATGGAATGGCTTGCGCCAATGAATGTCCTGGAAGTGCGTAGCTTCATGGGTTTAGAAGGATACTATCGACGGTTCATCAAGGGATTTTTGAAGATAGAAAATCTTATCACGGAGTTGTAGAAGAAGAACAAGAAGTTTGTTTGGACCAAGAAATGCGCAGAATATTTTAGGAGGCTCAAGGAGTTATTGACAAAGGAACCGATACTAAAGGTCCCTGAGATGGAAGCAGACTTCTTGGTATGCACTTACATATCCAAGGAAGGCTTAGGTAGAGTCTTGATGAAATATGGTCAAGTGATCGCTTACATATCGAGGAAATTGAGAAGGCATGAGGATAACTACGCATTGCACGGTTTAGTGTTTCTAGCCATCATATATGCCTTGAAGGTTTGGAGACACTACCTTGTTGGACGGAAAATTGAACTAAAGATGGACCACTGTGGACTACATCATGTCTTTATGCAAAGTGACCTGAACGTGTGACAACAACGTTGGTCAGAGTTACTTAGCAAGTACGACTTCGAGATTAATTACATAAAAGGAACAATGAACTGAGTGGTAGATTCATTGAGTTAGAGACCACACATCTTTTCAGTGTTGACTCTTCAGATGAATCTACGTGAAAATATTCTAACTTTATAGTGTGACGATGACTGGTACAAAGGGGTCGAGGATTTTATCGGAAAAAACACAATGATGGTACCAATATTTGAAGGATTTACATTTGATAATGATGGATTATTGAGGTTTAAAAATCAGATTTATGTACCATCGAATGACTAGTTGAGGAGCTTGATCCTAAGTGAGGCTCATAGAGAAGTATACATGGCTCACCCAGGAGTCACAGTGATGAGGGAAAACATTAAACCCTTATTCTTATGGAAGGGAATGAAGGCAGACATAGTCAACTATGTGGCCAGATGTCGATAATGTCATCAGGTAAAGGCTGAGCATAAACACCCAAGATGATTACTACAACCACACGTTATTCCGGAATCGAAATGGGAGGTTATTTTGATGGATTTTATTGTTGGATTGCCACTGAAGGCTTGGAGACACTACTCGGTTTTTGTAGTAGTAGACACTTCGACGAAGAGTGCTCACTTTATTCTTGTGTGTATGATGTATCAGGTGCCTCAGATAGCTAGAGTTTTCATCAGTGAGATTGTGAGGCTGCATGGCATGCCTAAGAGGATTCTATCTGATCGAGGATCAATGTTTAATGGACCATTTTGGACGAGTTTCCAAGAGGCCTTAGGAACCTAACTTAACTTCAATACTGTGTATCACCTAGAGACTGACGGGTAGACCAAACGAATGAACCAGACCTTGGAGGACATGTTGTGCAGGTACATGATGGAGCAACAAAAGCGTTGGGAAGAATTCTTTCCACTGGTGGAATTCGCTTATAACAAAAGTTACCAAAGAACCATTAGGATGGGGCCTTTCAAGTTTATTTATGGACAACTGTTTGGATGCCTTGAGTTGGGATCAACTTGAGGATAGGGTCCTCATGGGACCCGAAGTGATCCAAGAAATGGAAGAGAAAATGAAAACAATATGACAAAGGATTAAAGAGACGCACGATCAACATAAGAGTTATGTCGACACTGTTAATATTATGGTATATTTAGGAGGTATGAACCTATATTATGACCTATGACGAGATTATAATATTCTAGAAAGAAGCAAAGAGGTAAAGGAAACCCTAGACACGATGTCTGCTGCAGAAATATAAGTAATATGAATTAATTAGTACCCAGAAGGAAAAGTATTCCCCCAGTAAGTCTGCCAGAACCACTATAAATACGAGGTGTCAGTCTCTCTTTTGACACATTCTCAAAATTATAGAGAGTCAGTTGTGCACACTGTAGTTGGCAGTTTTGTGCGGAAGTTTCTGGGGAAGGTGTTGCACCAATTTGTGGGTGGAACTATCTGATCAACTTTGGTTTCTATTTTTTCTTGGTGCATTAGCTTGGCTTGGCTATTGATTTCTACCAGTATTCTTCTCTATCAAGGTCAAGGTCCTCGAAGGGTGGCTTCGACCTATGGTTGGGTGACAAGGGTATTGTCAATGGTAAAACGAGCACAATCCTTCATATTCTAACAGGTTATGGGCCCACACCTCCTTCATTCAGTCTAAATGCTGGAAGGAAGCATAACCACTAGGATATTGATCTCGTTGAGGAAATGCCACTAGGGTTACTAGAAGGAGGAGCTTCGAAAGACACTGTTGCTAGGGTTACTAGCAGAAGCAGTTGTAGAAACCATAATCTCAGATCTGACACCTTGTGATGGAACATCTCGCGCAAAAAGAAGATATTTAGATGTGTCGTAACTCAGTGCACCTTTTGGCTCTCTTAGAAGACAGAAACGATGAAGTTGAATTTTTGGATCAAGGCATGACCAGTTACCATTCAACCAAAGACATGAGTAAAACAATCAGTCTTTTACACTACTCATCACTTACTGGAATGATTGAATATGACATGTGGATAATCGATAGTGGAGCTTCTAGGCACATGATGGGAGATCAAGCTAGACTCTCAAATCTAAATGAGAAGAAGACCTTATACAAGGTAGATCTTGGAGACAAAACCACTTACCCCATGGAAGGATTTGGACAAGCCTCCATCAAAATGAAAACAGGTAACTATGTTCACTTAAGCAATGTTTTATATGTACCTGGTTTAGAAAAGAATATTGTATCGATATCTTACCTAGAAGACAAAAGAAATAGAATATCTTTCGTGGATGGAAAAGTGTTATCATGGCATAAGGTCTCAAGCATAGAGAATTCTAGGGTTATTGGAAGTCGTGAAGAAAATCTGTATAGACTACTAGAACAAAATGAAGAAGCTCTTGTACACAATGAAGTCAACCCCAATGAGCTTTGGCACAGAAGGTATGCTCACATTAACTATCAAGCATTACCCTTTCTCAAAATGTTGCTTGAAGGAATACCAGAGTTGTAGTATACACATGAAGGAATCTACAAAGGATGTTCTCTTGGGAATAATATCAAGAAACCATTCCCAAGTAGCAACAACATATCTAAGGAGATTCTAGATCTGATACACTCAGATGTTTGCGGTCCGATGCTTGTAAAATCTCTAGGAGGATCTTCTTACTACGTAATCTTCATAGATGACTATTCAAGAAAGACCTGGTTATATCTACTCAAGACAAAAGACAAAGTATTCAACAAGTTTCAAGAGTTCAAAGCAGAAATAGAAAATCTCATGAATAACAAGATCAAGACGTTAAGAACTGATAATGGTGGAGAATACACATCAAAGTAATTCGTTGCATTCTGCAAATCGACAGGGATTAGGAGGGAGATGACTGTTCCTAGTAATCCTCAACAAAATGGTGTAGCAAAAAGAAAGAACAGATCCATTGAAGAAACCGTAAAATCCTTGCGAAATGATCAATGTCTATCCATGTTATTATGGGGAGAAGCAACAATGACAACAATATATGTGCAGAACATAAGTCCTCATCGTATATTGAAAGAAATGACACATTAAGAAGCTTTCTTAGGTAAGAAACCTAATGTGGAAAATCTAAGAATATTTGGATGTCCTGTTTACTCTCACATTCCCAAGGACAAGAGGGATAAACTAGAAAATTCAAGAAAGAAAGGGATATTCATGGGATACATTGATTCATCCAAAGCTTATAGAGTATATATTCCAGAACAACACAAGATTGAAGTCAGCAGAGACGTAATAGTCCATGAGAAGATGGCCTTCAATAAATCCATAAAAGAAAATATAGAAGAAGAAGAGATTGATGAACTTAACGAAGAAAGCACAAAAAACGTAAAAGATGAAAAGGAACTACCTAATCATCCTATGGAGCCATGTGAAAACATTGATTCAGATATCGTACCTAAGACCAAGAAAAGACCATCGTGTCTTGAAGCTACCTTACAATATGCAAAAAGACTCAAGGTTCCAGAGGGAACATTTAGAAAGAGTAAAAGATCTAAAAGATTCTCAAGTTATGTAGCATACATGAAGAAGCTTTAAGATGAATAACCTACCACATTTGAAGAAACAGTTCAAAAGGGACAATGGAAAGAAACAATGATGGAAGAGAATCAATCCATTATGAAAAATGAGGTATGGGAAATCATACCAAGACCTAAAGAAAAATCAGTGGTAACTTCAAAATGGGTGTACAAGATCAAACATGCAACAGATGGAAGCGTGGATAAATACAAGGCAAGATTCGTAGCTAGAGGGTTCTCCCAGAAGGAGGGAGAAGATTATGATGAAACGTTTTCTTCGGTGGCTAGATATACTTCCATCAAAGCTATCATATCTCTTGTCGCTTCTGTGGGCTGGAACTTACATCGAATGGATGTAAATACAACTTTCCTCAATGGATCTATTGAAGAAGAAGTATATATTGAACAACCTCAAGGGTTTGAGGTACATTCTAGAGACACTCATGTTTGCAGATTGAAGAAATCTCTATATGGACTCAAGCAAGCTCCAAGGGCTTGGTATGCCAGAATGAACAACTATCTAATGAGACTTGGTTTCTCCAAGAGTCAAGTAGATCCAAACCTTTATTACAAAGTCATGGGCAATGCACCTATGATTCTACTATTATATGTTGACGATCTATTCATAATAGGTGAAGAGTCTCTCATTATCCAGTGAAAGAAGGAATTAGCTTCTGAATTTTATATGAAATATCTAGGTCTTGGGCATTATTACTTGGGACTAGAAGTATGGCAGAAGCGTGGTGAAGTATTCCTTGGACAAGGAAAGTACGCAATAAAGATCCTTTAGAAATTTGGAATGTTGGATTACTGAGAGGGGGGTTGAATCAGTAATAGCGTAATTATAATCCTTTTTCTTCAAATATTATATCAATGTAGACTTATTATCCAATAATGAGCAGTAAGAAATAAACAATCACACATATACATAGTACACCAGTGTTTTACGTGGAAACCCAAATTGGGAGAAAACCACAAAATGTTTTTTCTTATATGTCTTGAAGAATTACATTCATTGAAAGAACCAACTTCCTTTATTTTCCAGCTACAACTTGAAGGAGGCTCCAAACCCCTAGTTTCTCAGGCTATAACTTGAGATAAGCTCCAACTCCCCAATTCTCTGGCTACAACCAGAAGGAGGCTACAACCCCTAATGTTCTTCGACTACAATCGGAAGGTGGCTACAACCACCTTTCCTTGCTGCATCCTGCCACCCTGAAGTAGAAGTAGAATGATGGAACTACTATCACACTATCATTGTGAGATATACTGTTGTAAATCTGTACTAATAAATTTGAACCATGCATCAACCATGCATCAACCTGTTCCTCAACCTGTAATCAACCTGTACCATAAACAAGTGCATCAACCATGCACCAATCTGTAATCAACCTGTACCATAAAAAAGTTCATCCAACCATGTAAAAAGTATGTACCAATCATGTGTCAACTACTCATCAACTATGACTCATCAATATGTACCAAGATCATCAACTATACACCTCATGTATGTGTGCCAACTCATCAACTATTTGTCTCAACCATGTACTCAACATGTACCACAACCAAAAGTTCTCATCAATTTCATCATCCAAATCTGATTTGTAGATCTATAATAGACTTCGTGTATATGATCACATTCCTACAAAACTCCTTAACTTTAAAAACAGGATACTAGCATTTTCATCAAACTTTTCTTTAGTCTCACATGCCTAGTTTTAGATTAGTCAACAACCCTAACTTGAAGTAATCATAACTTTGAACCTATAATGAATAAAGATATGAAACTGATATACAATGTTATTTAGCTTTCTTTATGCAACTCCTCCAAGTTTCACTACTTGGAACCTCTCAGAAAAGGAGTTATAGCAAAAATGGTATACCTTGTTGAATTCTATCTTATTCTACAGAGCGACCTTGTAGAGCGTGCCCCGCACCAAATATTTGATGAATTGATATGAAACTATTAAAAATAATACTAAATACTTTACCCTAACCAAAACATTTTGTCTCACTGAATTTGGATCTATTATGAAGATGTTATGACGTTTTTACCTGAAACACCTCATTTTGACTAGTTTCAGGACTGGCCACAAACCCTATTTTCCACGGAGTGTAACTCCCAAAATACAATGACCCACAAGCTGAATTATGTACCACATATACTTGGATAAGTTTTCTCACTTTCATAGCAATTTCAGGATCTGAATCATTATAGAAAAAAAATTATAACAAAAATGGTGAGATGACCTGTAAATAACACACCTTAGAAAACACCATCAAAATAATTTATCTTTCCTTGCATTTCGGCCTTCTTTTCTTCACTTTCCTTAGAATTTCGACTTAAATATCATTTGGTTACCTCATACACCTATATATATTCAATATGCTCAATTGTGATTCAAATGAGAGAGCCTTGCCTATTATTTATACTCTCCAAGTAGCTTCCTTGAAAACATCTTCTAGGTCAGTTGGCCCACTTTCCTTATTTTAGGGTTGGGTCCACTTCTAATTTCTCCATTAAATTTATTATTGAAATAATTTATTTTGTATTCACTTTGAATTATAATACACTCATCACTTCACTTTATTATTTACCGTTTAAAATCTCTTAAACCAGTTTGATTACTTTGACCTTTTGGGGCTTCTAGATGACATATGAGGGTCCTCCAACTTCGTAAGGACATAACTCTCAAACCATGAGGAGTTATGTGACATTCTACATACCACCATAAATGGCATGACATGTACTATTCATATAGAATAGTATTATCTGAAAATATATCATAACTCATACCGTTACCCATCAAACAAACTTGGGTCCATTAGCCAAACCTGGGGTCTTCAACTTCTCATGGCCATAACTCTCTAACCGTGAAATTATGTGATGTTACACATACCACCAGAAATGACATGACAAGCACTATCCATCTACAATATTTTCCTTGACAAATTCAATTTCCTTCATCTCATTATTCCACAATTAAGCATGGGTTCTCTTACTCCACAAAGCGTCTTCCCGTGAGGGCTTTCACCATAAGGGGACCACTTTGGAGTTCATCCAT
>ML789262.1:728015-744351 GCA_009831015.1 Picea engelmannii
TGAATTACCTTGATGTAGAGGTTGTTGTCTGCACTTCCTTTTCTGAACCCTGCCTGCTGCAGATACTTATCCAGTCTAGAGTACCATGCTCTAGGAGCCTGTTTTAGACCATACAAGGCCTTCTTTAATTTACACACATAGTCGGTGTTCTCTGACAACTGAAATCCTTCTGGTTGTTCAATGTAGACTACTTCTTCAAATTCCCCATTCAAAAAAGATGATTTTACATCAATCTTATATACTTTAACATTCTTGGAGCATGCATAAGCTAAAAGCAAACAAATTGTTTCCATTTTGGCAACTGGGGTGAATTTCTCTTCAAAGTCGATTCCTTCAATCTGTGCATATCCTTTACATACCAATCTAGCTTTGTTCCTTGTAATTTTTCCATCTTCATTCAATTTATTCCTGAAAACCCATTTTGTGCCGATCACATTATTATTCTTTGGTCTTGGAACCAATTCCCAAGTGTCATTTTTCTCTATTTGATCCAATTCTTCATCCATGGCCTTATTCCAAAATTCATCCTTGTTGGCTTCTTCAAAACAATTTGATTCAATTGTAGATAAGAGTGCTAGGTGTGTTTGTTCTGGTGAATGGATTTTTCTTCTAGTCTCAACTCCTGCATCTTTGTTTCCAATAATCTGATCTGAAGGATGATTCTTCTGTACTCGTTTGCTAGGTGTTTTTGGTGATACTTGTTGAACTTGCTCTTCTACTTTTGTCAGATTCTCTTCATCTTCATCTTCCTCTTCTTCTTCTTTTTCATCTTCTTCTTCAAAAAGTTGTTCCATTGATTTGTTTTCTTTTTTCTTTGATTCTGGTCTACCTGTTTCATCAATTGTTACGTTGATTCTTTCCACAATTTTGTTTAATCTTAGATTGTAACACTTGTATGCTTTCCTTGTACTTGAGTAACCAACAAGTATTCCTTTATCCACATGAGAGTCAAACTTTCCCATTCTGTCATCTTCTCTTTTGATGTAGCATTTTCTTCCAAAAACTGTGAAGTGCTTCACATTTGCTAGTCTTCCTTTCCATAGCTCGTAGGGAGTTTTAACAGTGTTTTTTCTAAGCATTACTCTATTTTGAATGTGAACTGTTGTATGCAATGCCTGTGTCCAAAAAATATCTGTCAACTTTGAATCCATTATCATTGTTCGAGCCATTTCTTGTACTGTCTTGTTCTTTCTTTCAACAACTCCATTCTGTTGAGGTGTCGTAGCGACGGAGAACTGCCTTTTTATTCCATGATTGTTGCAGTAGTCCATAAATTCCTTTGAGGATTCTCCTCCATTATCCGATCTTAAGCATTTGATTCTTGAATCCATCTCATTTTCAACCATTTCCTTGTAGATCTTGAAATGATCAAAATCTTTTGATTTGTTCTTAAGAAAGCAAACTGCAATCATTCTTGTATAATCATCAACTAATAACATAAATTATCTCTCAACTTTTAATACTTTTGTTGTAGTTGGTCCAACTAGATCAATATGCACAATTTCCAGTGGTTTTTTTGTTGAATATTCCTTTGATTTGAACATGGTCTTTGTTTTCTTTCATTGTTGGCAATGCTTGCACAAAGTGTTGGCTGGTTTCGTGATCTGGGCAGATCTATTATAGCCACATGTTTATTTTTGTGACTAAGATATTAAGAATATCTAACTATGAATAATCGGAGTTGAGTAAGTCTGTACATATATAAACATTTAGGTGTATCTCTGTAATTAAAATTTAGAAAAATCGTATCACTTAGCGGAGACTTCCTTTCTAGTATAACTTGGAATTGAAGAGAAATATGAGATAGCACGAATCTTATGGATCACATATGGATTTATATATTATACATATATATTTGGAAACTGTATAGGTGTCAAAACAAACTGGAAGTGTACTATGTACAACAGAAAAGGTTAATATGATATATGTTTGTTATTGTATTATATGAATTATATACTGATCAATAGTATGTATCAACAACATACAAACGAAATGTTGGATATGTAAAGATCGACGAAATCGAAAGTTGAAGAAATATAGAACCCCTTTTTATATATTATATTAGACGCTAGAATCGAAAGTATAATCCTGGGAATTACATCTATCATGAGATCTTATGCATTTCAATATTCCAAATTCTGTAGTGGAATTTCAATCAGTATAAACCTTAAAAGAAATCTGGAAAGAACGATTTCCTTTGGAGTGATTTACCCTTTCAACATTCAAAATCTATGGCAGCATATAAATTAGCGCAACCGTTAAAGAGATCCAGAAATGAATCTCAGGAGTATTAGATTCATTTATAGCAGTGCAGTCTCATAGTCATGGGTCAGATAATAAAACTATAGATGCCATTGACTTCAATGACGTAGAATGATTTACGTTGGAAAACTTAAGTTATTAGATACGCATATAACCACGTATGCGTACAAGAGTCTATATGTATAATAATCAAAAGATGTACTTTAAATGAAAATAGTTAATCAACAATTGACACAAGTAAAGATTTCATTAAATTCGAATCATTATATAGTCTACCTCTGTCGTGTTTTCACAATATAGATATATGTCTGGAATATCTCTACATAGAGACTAGCAAATAAAAACCCCAATACAAGGAAGGAAATTATAACCCGTATTTAACAAAAAGTATTGTAAATCTAATGAATTGGGTATCAATCTTATGCCAAGAACACCAGAGTAATAACCCAACATCACTAGGACTTCTCCAGATCTCTCAAAAAGTTCTCTTGTTATAAACTAGAATACTTTTCTGAGCATGACCAAATTTAATCTAGCGCCATATTCCACATAGACCTACAAAGGAAACGAAGCATCCAAATTAGTCACGGGATATAAGTCTTTTCAAAACTCAAATTTCATCAAACATAAAAGATAATGATTGGGTATAAACTTTTACTTATCTTCAATTTTCCATAGGTAGGATTCCACTTCATGTCACATCCACTGATAGACCGATAGGGGCAGAGCGAATGCAATCAAGATGATGGGTACCCTCACATCACACAGGGCCCCATCATTAGTTACAATATCTAGTACAAAGATATGGGTTTTACAAGAAATGTGTTTTCATAAATGTACAGGAGTTCTGACACCGAATCGAGCAAACATTAAACAAAGGACGATTTTAATATAGTTATACAGAAGAACAAACTATTCGCAGAGAATGTATTAAACATGAATTTTGAAAGGAAATATAGTCCATACACCGATAATATGAGAATGTCTATTTTCTTTAAAACACAGGAACCTGTTTAAATGAAAGAAAATTTGATTTAAACATGGACTAAAATAGATACCCTTCTCCATATGGTTAAACAGTGTCCAAGACGAAACAAAGCCCGCAAAATCTTTATCTGTGGCAGGATATAGGAATTTTTAACCCGAGAGGTATTGCTAATTCAGGATCTACAGAAGAAATTTATGAACAATTATTCGTTCCTCTCTGTGGGATTACGGGATTTTGATGAGGGCAGGGTACAGTCGAAATAAGTCATAGAGGTGGGTGGAGAGAGCTAGGTTAAGGAAATGATATTCAATCGTTACACAGGGAATACCCAAGCACGACAAATATCGTTGTCAAAGCCAACCATCTGATAGTTCACTAAAATCGATAAACTAAAATGTAATTACAGTATGTCTTTCCCCTAACAAATAACTTCTTGGATGGAACCCTGAAGAGGTCTCATAAGACTCAGTATCAAATGATGATACAACACAGTGAATGAAAGTGGGAACGACAAGCATAAAGGCATACTACTTACGAACAACCCTTGGAGGTACCAAGAAAACAAGAGAATGAAGTATCAAGCCCTTCGGGTAGGAGTGCGATAAGTAGAGCTACTTACGAATAGCGAGGAAAAACCCATAATGCTTCTTTCAAGTTTTAGTAATGAGAAAGTAACTTACTAAAAATCAAAATGTTACAGTGATAGCGTGAATCTTACTAGGCGGTTGGGTAAAAGACATCACCTCCATCAAAGAAGTTCCCCAGTCATCCTTTTCCTTCATCGAGATTACAGAGTCGCAGAGCCAAATTCTCTGAGAACCTTCTTGTTATAGAAGTGAAACCTCTATAACCTAAAGAAAACCTTACTGCATAGAATAAATGTTGTTTGTACGAAAGAAGGGTCGGGCCATGTGATGAAGGAAACTTGGTGCATCCACAGTGGATGAAGGGTCAGGTGATGGCCTCAACTTTCGCACACACCATGGCCATTAATGGCCTAGACAGGGTTTAACTTTTGACTGAATTGTTCCTACCATTTCAATTAATGGGTTACAGATAAAGAAGTGTTTGTTCATTTAATGGAAGTTTTAACCCTAAGCAACAGTAACTCCGTTAATACAACTTTTAGTTGGAGTTTCATAGGGAATAGGTGGAGTCAATGAACTGCTAGCACGGGCAGTTGGCTTCAGAATAATTGTTACATCAAAAATTAAACTGGGAAGCACTTACCCCAACCACATCCTTAGCGGATTTGTTTTCAAGAGACCTGATATTATTTCAAGTATGTCACAGAGGGGTATAACCCGCCCCTTTACCTTTATCCTTAATACATGAGTTCTTTCATCAAGGGTTTTTTTTTTCAAGTTAATGTTACGCATAAGGCTTAGGGACATAAGTCCCAAAATCCTTCATAGTGGTCAGCCAATTATATGGATATATAATTCTTATATAGATATGAAGGTAAACATAATCTGCAGGACTATAAGTGAGTTTTGAAACACGGAGTATGCACATCTTGTAACATTGATTCAAAGGTTTATGTTGGGAAGTTGGTGCAACCCTCCCCACTCCTCGGAGGACAGTCACGATCACCAGGACCTTCTCTGACCTTGGCCCGAAGAGCATGAAAGCTCCTCTAATTCCCTCTCGGGAATCCTCTACCCACAACAACTCCTCACTGATCTCCCTTATCTAATCGAGAAATCGGAATTCGCGATTTCGTGAATTCTGTAGCCACATCCCTTATGCTTTGCGATTCCCCAAATCCCAATGTGGGTCAATCGCTGACTTCCTCCCCTTTTTGATCGGAGTTCTTTCTATCGGCGAATCGCTACTCGCAATGATAACACATCGAAACTCAAATATCTGAACCCCGATATGCCGATTTTCTGAGGCACGTGTGGACTCAACTCCTCCACCTTTTACCTATCTATCGGGACTTCGTAACGTGCAGGATCACAAGTCCTGATGCTGATGAACTCGGGACTTACCTTTTCCTGAACCCCGATACAGCGCCACCTATACTCCACTAATCCCTGTGGTCCCACAATGCCACGTCACCTCGGGATATCACGTATCGAGAATCCAACCTGCGAGTGTTCTTTGTCGTCGAGAAACCTGATTCTCCAAACCCCGATTCTTTGGTATCCCTTGACACGTGTCCAAACGATCAACGATCATGATTTTGTCGGGATATCGCGACTCCTGCTTCACTAGCTTGGTGCTCAAATTCGCAATATGTCGATATGCGATGGCACGTGCAGATCTAACGATCCCTATGAACCCAAATCAACGACACTACTTCCTCCTGAGCTCCGAACCTCAAAGGCTTGCACTATAATCTCCGTGCACCTTTGCAAGATCTAACGGCCCTCGGGTCCTCATGAAATCTCTCCAGGGGATTTCAACTGTCCATCTTTCCTTTGTTATTTTCTGCGAAATGAATTCAAACGCTCCCTCTGTGAGAACTTGTTCAACCACTCGAAATCTGTGGAACTTCTCTCGAGCTTCCCACAAAACTCCTGCAATTCTCTTTCCATGAACTGTAGGTCTATTCCTCCTGAGCTTGTCCTCACTTCACAAGTCTTTATGAAGACTTGTTGCACGCACTCCTTGTGGCAGATCTTCGAACATGACTAAGTGTTGAAGCTTCCTCGATTCTGCGCGCTCACCGGCAACAGTAGTCCTAATTCCCTTTTCTCATAATCGCAACCCTGAGATCTCGTCCAGCCTGCACATGCCTTGCATGGCTCCGGTGCCAAATCTGCGCTTCTGAGATGAGAACAAAAGTTATCCCTAAGTAAACCCTGCAGTCACGCACTCCTTACGGACAAATTCAACTGCACTCCTTGCAGGAATTCTTTGGCTCACTTAGAGGAACAATTGAAACTCATTCACTCATTCTCTCAGATTTCAAATCAACCATGAAATCACATACATAGCATATAAAAGCAAGTGCATGACATGAAGCAAATACTCATGAGCATAACATCAACACACACAGAGAAATAACACATAACCATGGAATCGAATCAAAGCTTTCTTCTATTAATTCAATCTCTGTACATGGGTGTTCTTCAGACAATTCTTTGCTCTGCTCTTCTCTTCTTACTCCTAAATGAATGAATGATTCTGAATGATCTAATATTACAATGTACAAAGGAGGGTGTCTATATCCGTTTTCCCTCTCGAACTCTAAAACTGCCTAATCTAGACTTAAACATCTATCTACCTGCATTAAATCTAATAAATGCCTTCCTATCTACTAAGGACGAGAGCTTAAAGGCTCAAGGTCCCCTTTACAATACAAGTGTGCTTCTTTATGAATGACTTTAGTAAAGGGTGGCACAACAATTTTCAAGTATTTCAAAATGTGTGCTGACATTGTCCAGCTGCTTCCTCTAAATGTGTTGGCTCGCTTGATGAGTGAGCGATGCTCCTGCATCATACTCCTTGGCTTGAAAACTTTCATGGGCTCCTATCCATGAGCTCCTGCACGGTCTGTCCATGCTTCTGTATTACTGCTTCTGCCTCCTAGCTAGCATCCTCCACTGGGTGATTCTTCCATTTTACGAGGTATTCAAAATACTGCTTCCGCCTGGTCTTCTTTCCGATTCGCTTGTCCAGTATGCACTCCATCTGTGGCTTCTGTGCAACTGGTAATTGATTCTACCACTGGATCACCGATTCCTCAGTTCCAGTCTTTCCTTCTCCAGCCCTGTATGGGTATAAATTCGAAACATTGAATATCAGAGATATCCCGATGCCATCCGACAACTCAAGCTCGTAAGCATTTTCTCCAAATTTCCTCAGGACTCTGCATGGCCTGATCTTCTTCATCTCCAGCTTGTTGTATGTTCCCCTTGGGAACCTTTCCTTCCGTTAGTGCACCAGAACCAGATCACCAACTTCAAACTGAAGTTGTCTCTTCCGTTGATCGGCTCTGCACTTGTACTCCTGATTCGAATCCATCAGTCGCTGCTTCACCCTGCCGTGAAGTTCCCTCATTGCCTCAGTGAATTCTTCTGCGCTAGCACTGCTAGTCATAGCCTGTTCTGGCTCCCTGAGTTCAGAAAATCCCCTCAGTTGTGTCCCATACACAATTTGAAATGGACTCTTACCTGTACTCTGATTCACCAAATCGTTGTACGCAAATTCTGCCTGTGGTAATATCTGGTCCCAACTGCTGTGGTGCTCTGTCACCAAGCTTCTCAATAGATCCCCCAGACTTCTGTTCACCACCTCTGTTTTCCCATCCGTCTGTGGATGATATGCTGAACTAAACACCAAATTAGTCCCTAGTTTCTTCCATAGCGTCCTCCAGAAATGACCTATGAATTTCGTATCCCTGTTCGAGACTATGCTTCTCGGCAATCCATGAAGTCTAACGATTTCTTTGAAAAACAAATTTGCGATGTGTGTCGCATCGCTGGTCTTCTGACACAGAATAAAATGTGCCATCTTTGAAAACCTGTCTACCACCACAAAGATGGAATCAACACCTCTCTGCGTCCTTGGCAAACCCAGTACAAAATCCATGCTAATGGCTTCCCATGGCCTCTCAGGTATGGGTAATGACTGATAAAAACCAGCATTCTTCTTCCGGCCCTTCGAATGTTGACAAATTCAACACTTGTCAAAAAAACTCTTTACATTTGTTCATATGCTCGGCCAAAAATATGATTCGCTCATCTTTGCGAATGTCTTATCATGACCAAAGTGACCTGCTAAACCGCCACTATGTTTTTCCTTCACCAAATTCTCCCTCATGGAGCAAATTGGAATATATAACTGGTTGCCTTTGAACAACAGTCCATTCTGAATCATGTAATCCATCCACAGGCTCCAGTCTCTAAGAACTGGATTCTCAGTTGCTTCGTATGTTTCTTCGAAATCTGCGTCTCCTGCATACATGTCTTTCATATTTTCAAAACCCAAGGTTTTGACTCGAAATTCCTGCAGCAACAAACATTTCCTGCTCAAAGCATCAGCCACTTTTTTAGCAGTACCTAAAATGTGTTTAATCACAAATGTGAAATTCTGCATGTACTCTACCCATTTTGCATGTTTCTGGTTCAACTTCTCCTGTTGACTCACAAACTGCAATGCATGATTATCACTGCACAAAATGAATTCCTTGGGTATCAAGTAATGCCTCCACTTCTTCAATGGCTGTATAATGGCATAAAACTCTTTATCATATGTGGAGTATTTCAGCTTCACTTCATCCATCTTCTCACTGAAATATGCAACTGGCCTGTCCTCCTGACTCAAGACCGCTCCTATAGCATATCCGCTTGCGTCACATTTCACCTGAAATGTCTTCTGAAAATCAGGTAACACCAGAATTGGTTGCTCTGTTATCTTTCTCTTCAACAGATTGAAGCTCCTTTCAGCCTCTGTTGTCCAGTGAAAAGTCTTGTGTCACTTCTTCACTGTGTCCATCATTGTTGCGCTAATTCCACTGAAATTCCGAATGAACTTTTGGTAGAAACTAGCCAAACCATGGAAACTCCTCACCTCGAAAACATTTCTCGGTGATGGCCAATTCTTTATGACTTCCACCTTTTTAGGATCCATTTTTAACTCATTCGCTGATATGACAAAACCCAAATAAATGAGCTCTGTCTTCATGAAGGAACACTTCTTCACGTTGACCAACAGCTTCTCTTGCTGTAATCTTCTCATCACAATGGCTAGATGTTTCAAATTCTCAGCCTTTGTCTTACTGTAAATCAAAATATCATCTAGATATACGACTACAAACTTCCCGATGAACTCCCTTAAGACTTCATTCATCAGCCTCATGAATGTGCTCGACGCATTTGTCAAACCAAACGGCATGACCAGCCATTCGTACAAACCTTCGTTTGTCTTGAATGTTGTCTTCCATTCATCACCTTCTCTCATGAGAATCTGGTGATATTCGCGCTTGAGATCTATCTTTGAAAAATAATTTGCCCCACTCAGGCAATCCATCAGATCATCCATTCTTAGCAGTGGAAATCTGTACCTGATGGTGATTTTCTTAATATCTCTGGAGTCTGTACAGATCCTCCAGCCTCCATCCTTCTTCGGACTAAGCACTGTTGGAATAACACACAGACTTAAACTTTCCCTGACCAGTCCTTTGTCCAATAGATCCTGTACCTTCCTTTTGACTTCCTCATTCTCCTGTGGCATCAATCTGTACGCAGCTTTATTCGGCATACTGGCTCCTAGTATGAGGTTGATGTGATGAATTACACTCCTCATCGGTGGCAACGAATGAGGTAATTCATCCACGATGATGTCAGCGAACTCTCCCAGCAGTTCCTGAATCTCGTCTGGCAAGTCATCCACTCTTATGCTAGTCAGGACAATCTTCGGTTTCCTGACCTCAAAGAATTGTGGATCTTCCTTCTTCTCCATCTCTGTGAGAAGTTCCTTCCCACTCATGAGAAGTATCGTGTTGCTCACTTCCAGCTTCACCTCTTTATCTTTTATCGAAAGAAACCTGTGTGTCCTCCCATCCTTTTCCAAGGTATATGTGTTCATCCTCCCATCATGAACAACATTTCTGTCATATTGCCATGGTCTACCTAGAAATACATGACATACATCCATGGGAATAACATCACATAGAATTTTATCATTATATCCACCTATTTTGAATTCAACCAAGCAATGTTTAGTGACAATCACCTGATGTCCTTTCTGTAACCAAGACACTTTATATGGACTCGGGTGATTGGTCGTCTCCAGCTCCAATTTTTCCACCATCTTGGTTGAAATGAGATTGTCTGTGCTTCCGCTATCCACAATGACCTTGCATTTCCGGTCTTTGTCTTTGCAAGCTGTCCTGAACAGTCTGTTTCTTTGAGTTGTGTCCTCCACCTCCTTCTCGGGTGTTAAAAGAACTTTATGCATCCCAAGCGATCTTTCGCTTTCTGCATCTTCATTCTCATCATCTCGCCTCTGTGCCTAAGTGATGTGAGCTTCCCCGGCATCCTTCTTTTTCTCTAGACACTCGAATGATTTGTGCCCATTCTTTCCACATGTAAAACATGTGATCACTCCTCCTCTTCCCCTACCTCGACCTCTAGTACGAGGAAGAGTGTTTGCATCAGCATAATCTCCCTGTTGATCATCTTGTTGTCTTCTCTGTTCAACTTGTGGCTGTCCTCGCTGTGAGGTTCCACCTCTCTCAACCTTACCCTGAGGTTTCTTCCATTCCTCCCAGGGCTTCTGGTATTTTTCTTGGGCAACTGCCTTGCCTCTAGGATGACTTCTGCCTAGCCCTCGCTGACCTTGCTTGTATCTCAGCTTCTCCTCGGCTTTCAGAGCCAATTGGTAAGCATCTTCCACCGTTCGGATGGTTAGCATGCTTAACTCATCCTGAATGTCATATCTTAAGCCATTCAGGTATCTCGCCACCTTCTCATAATCACTCTCTCGATGACCTACTCTGATGTTCATTCGATAGAAATATTCAGTATATTCCTTGACTGTCATGAGTTTCTGTCTCAGGTTCTGCATTCACCTGAACAATGTGATTTGATAATCTCTCGGGATGAATTTCGCTTTCATCTTCGCGTTCATCCTGTCCCAGCTCTTGATCTTTTGTTTTCCCTTGGAACGTCTATTTTCCTGTATCTCGTCCCACCACAATGCTGTGTGTCCTTTCAACTTAGTAACAACATGTTTTACCTTCTTATCCTCTTCGATATCTTCATAATCGAAGTAGGTGTTAAGAGCTCTGATCTAGTCTAGCAACTCTTCTGCATCCAGACTTCCCTCGTAGACTGGAATGCCCATTTTCGCCTTCGCACCCATCCTGGCTATGGCTTTGATCAATCGAGCAGTTGATGTGTCTTCTACTATGACCTCTTCTTCATGTCCAGCTTCCTCTTCTACTTCGGAATCACTAAGATCCCCTGCGCCAACTCCGCGTCTCTGCACTGTTTCCATCTCTTCGAGTCTTGCTCGGAGATCCCTCATTTGGCGCTCCATTTCTGGATTTCCTACTGATCTACCTCTTCTTCGAGCATCCCTATATTCTTGATCAGGTGATTTCCTTTCCCTTCTGGGTGGCATGGTGTCTTCTCTTCTCTGCTATAGAAGCAAAGACTTCCCCGCTCTGATACCACTTGGTGCAACCCTCCCCACTCCTCGGAGGACGGTCGCGATCACCAGGACCTTCTCTGACCTTGGCCCGAAGAGCATGAAAGCTCCTCTAATTACCTCTTAGGAATCCTCTACCCACAACAACTCCTCACTGATCTCCCTTATATAATCGGGAAATCGGAATTTGCGATTTCGCGAATTTTGTAGCCACAACCCTTATGCTTTGCGATTCCCCGAATCCCAATGTGGGTCAATTGCTGACTTCCTCCCCTTTTTTATTGTAGTTATCTCTATCGGCGAATCGCTACTCGCGATGATAACACATCGAAACTCAAATCTCTGAACCCCGATATGCCGATTTTCCGAGGCACGTGTGGACTAAACTCCTCCACCTTTTACCTATCTATCGGGACTTCGTAACTCACAGGATCATGAGTCCTGACGCTGATGAAATCAGGACTTACCTTTTCCCAAACCCCGATACAGTGCCACCTGTACTCCACTAATCCCCGTGGTCCCACAATGCCACGTCACCTCGAGATATCGCATATCGCGAATCCAACCTACGAGTGTTCTTTGTCGTTGAGAAACCTGATTCTCCGAACCCCAATTCTTTGGGATCCCTTGACATGCGTCCCCACGATCAATGGTTATGATTTTGTCAGGATATTGCGACTCCCGCTTCACCATCTTGGTGCTCAAATTCGCGATATGCCTATATGCAATGGCACGTGCAGATCTAACGATCCCTATGAACCCAAATCAATGACACTGCTTCCTCCTGAGCTCTGAACCTCAAAGGATCGCACTATAATCTCCGCGCACCTTTGCAAGATCTAACGGCCCTCGAGTCCTCGTGAAATCTCTCTAGGGATTTCAACCATCCATCTTTCCTTTGCTATTTTTTGTGAAATGAATTCAAACGCTCCCTCTGTGAGAACTTGTTCAACCACTCGAAATCTGTGGAAATTCTCTCGAGCTTCCCACAACACTCCTGCAATTCTCTTTCCGTGAACTATAGGTCTATTCCTCCTAAGATTTTCCTCACTTCACAAGTCTTTATGAAGACTTGTTGCATGCACTCCTTGTGGCAGATCTTCGAACACGACTAAGTGTTGAATCTTGATTCTGCACGCTCACCAGCAGCAGTAGTCCTAATTCCCTTTTCTTAGAATCGCAACCCTGAGATCTCGTCCAGCCTTTGCATGCCTTGCATGGCTCCGGTGCCAAATCTGCGCTTCTGAGATGAGAACAAAAGTTATCCCTAAGTAAACCCTACAGTCATGCACTCCTTGCAGACAAATTCAACTGCACTCCTTGCAGGAATTCTTTGGCTCACTTAGAGGAAAAATTGAAACTCATTCACTCATTCTCTCAGATTTCAAATCAACCATGAAATCACATACATAGCATATAAAAGCAAGTGCATGACAGGAAGCAAATACTCATGAGCATAACATCAACACACATAGAGAAATAACACATAACCATGGAATTGAATAAAAGCTTTCTTCTATTAATTCAGTCTCTATACATGGGTGTTCTTCAGACAATTCTCTGCTCTGCTCTTATCTTCTTGCTCCTGAATGAATGAATGATTCTGAATGATCTAATCTTACAATGTACAAAGGAGGGTGTCTATATCTGTTTTCCCTCTCGAACTCTAAAACTGTCTAATCTAGACTTAAACATCTATCTACCTGCATTAAATCCAATAAATGCCTTCCTATCTACTAAGGACAAGAGCTTAAAGGCTCAAGGTCCCCTTTACAATACAAGTGCACTTCTTTATGAATGACTTCATTAAAGGGCGGCCCAACAATTTTCAAGTATTTCAAAATGTGTGCTGGCGCTGTCCAGCTGCTTCCTCTAAATGTGCTGGCTCGCTTGATGAGTGAGCGATGCTCCTGCATCAGTAGTAACTTTAGTCGACGTCATTCAACACTCTTTTACTCTTAATGATGAACCCATCTAAGGATGAATGCATAATTTTTTATTTTGATAGTTTTTGAGGTCTATTACAATTTTTTTATTTTTATTTAGAAATTTTGCAGCCACAACAACTAGATTCATTCACTCTCGAATATTTCCATTATTCATTTGAAAGATTACCATTGAACATATTTTTGTCACTGCTCTGTGCTTAGCTCCAGTGGAACTTTGCCTACACGTAACTAATTTCTAATTCCATTTAGCATAAAGTAGGTAGGTTTTAATTTTCAATTTTTGTTTTACCTAAAATAAGTATGCTCTCCTCCACTCTTCCTGCGATCGGGAGGATTAGAAAATAGGAATGATTTTTATTTCAGGAATGAATGTCTTTGCATCCATCCTTTGACCTGCAAATAAACATAGTAAAAATAAATAAATTTGTAGACGAAAAAAACACAACGAAAATTTTACATGTTGTTACAGCGAAAATTTTCGTTGTTACAGTATGCTGATACAGAATGTTTACTTGCTGAAATAGTGACATTTTTGTTGTAACAATGATTGAATAAATTTGCATATCTTGGTTTGAGTTGCCACAACACCCCTTGAATTACAACCTGAAAAACAAACAAATGAATCAATCCTGTCATTAGTCTTCTCCCGCATCCACGTTAGCAAAAAAATGAATTCATTGGTTTACTGCTCCACCTTCTCATCTCCAATGAATCAACATTCGAGCTTGAATTCTATTTGTATCTTTTCAATAATAGGAAATCTCAAAATTTCTCTCCGTAATTTTAGCATTTGATTCGGGCTTCGTATCTATAATTGGACTATGTTGTTAATGGAGAAATACGGGCCAAAATCTTAACAATGTCATTATTTCAACTGCCTATATCTCCATAGTTTAGTTGTTGATAGTCCACAAATTCTTTCACAACGAATAAAAGCCAATTGCTTAAAAAAGGGGATGATTAGTTGGGTTGCATATTATTGGCAACTCTGTTTTATTCGTTTGATCCAACTCATCATCCTGTATTAATAAACAACTAGTACATATCCCTCAAATCATGCTTCAAGATGATCGTATCTACTTTCATATTTGAAATTAATCGGTTGTTTGTTGTTTTACATGATGTGGCATCTAGGAGAGATGGGAAGAAAATCATTATGTTCTCTTATTAAGCCATACAAACCAGATAAAAATCTCAATGTTTCCATCTCTGGATTTGAAGGAATCAACACATTTGGATTTACATATGAACGCGTAGCTCACACATACAATGAGCATCTAAAATTTTCTGTCAATTAATGTCATTTTGCAGACAATCATCTTCGTCTGCAATTTGTACGCAAACCATGATGAATTTCAAAACTCTGGGACATGGGTTTTGTGTAGAAGGGTCTCATTTAGCTAAGCCGTGGGAAATTTTTGAAATTTTTTTTTGGTTTGAGAGAAGTTCTGATTTTTTGAACTATGAAGAAGGTAGATTTTGGGATGGTCGGTTTTCCACAGTCGTAGATTCATAGTCAAACTCTTGCTCAGGTCCATGTAACTATATTTTGCATGCTCTCTTTGGGCTTATTCTATTTCTATTATTTTTTTTAATTCCCTTTCGATTCCATTCTTTTATGTTAAGCCCTAATATTGGCTCATTACCCCTTAATTGGGGAATATTATATTAGTAATGTTATTTTATTTATGTCGGCTTTAGGACATTAGTTGTAATTATACCTCCTAGTCTCCTATATATACCAAGGAAACATTTTCATTTTGAATCATCTTGTACTTGAACATTTAAGTGGGGTAAAAGGAGGTTTCCCCCTCAAAGAGGCTTATTATCTGAAATTATCTCTTTTTCAAGGCCTGGAGTACTTTTCCTAAGGTTTTTCTATGCTATATTGGTGTTTGGTTCTTAACATATGGTATTAGAGCTCAAGGTCTTGGGGTTTCACTGCTATATCTGAGACACCATGTAATTTTCACTATAAATTATTTTCTACAATGTTTTAGAAGGAATGGCTTGGAGGGTATTTAGTAGACAGATCAAGGTACGTTGGGTTCAAAATTCATCTCCTGAGACCTTATACTTTCATAGATACATCCTGTACAAGATAGGTTTCTGGAATCATCCTGAAATGAGTCATTGTCGAATTATCGCTATAAAAAACGTTTTGTAATGTTTCAGACCCTAAACCTCTAAGGCCATTTATAGAAATTAGTAAGGTATATGTGGTAAAAATTTTAGCTTCTAGGTCATCTTAAATTTTTATATACACCTTGTGTAAGATAGGGTATCTGACTAGTCCTATTGACTAGTCTCAAGAAGGTGTTCCAAGTAAAACAATCATAACTTCTTTATAGAGTATCCAAATTGAGTGGGACTGGCTTCATTGGATCGTGGACAGTCTTTACTATTTTGGGTGCGAGTTTCAAAATTTGATATCAATTATTTTGTGCGAGGCATGCTATACAAGTGAGATCTCTTGGAAAGGAAACACATCGGCAAGTTGTGAGGAAGTTACCATAAATTCCACTTGGCACATCCAATTTTGATCAGACCTATGGAATTGTAGAGAAGAAATATCAAAGAAGTACCTAAAAGAAAGTTTCATACCCAGAAGGGCCCAAACTTGGGAGATAGAACATAATACATATTGTCTAGTAGAACCGCCTCAAAATCAAGATTCAAAAGTGATACTTGGCCAACATGCCACCAAAAAGGGGACCTTCTACACCAAATAAGCCTCCAAAAAATCCTAATTGGACTCTTGATGAATGTGAAGAAATGCATAGGGACATAAATGAACTACAAAAAAAGATGGATTCAATGGAAGCTAAGTTGGATACTAAGATGGATGGATTAAAAGGGTAGATCATGGAAGTATTGGAAAATTTTGTAATAGAAAAGACACTCGAAAGTGAAAATGCATCCCATGAAATTCATGATGAGGACACAAGGAAGGTGAATCAAGAATGGAGAAACTCCAACTTTGGTTTGAAGACCAACCACGTTCCTAAGATTGATATGAGGAAGTTTGATGGCA
>ML789263.1:0-12124 GCA_009831015.1 Picea engelmannii
CACCTCAAGTTCAATGGAAGTTTCCATCTTTGTAAAAAAATGTCTCTGCAATCCTGTCAACATATGTAAACTAGATTCTAGGGGTCAAAATGCATAATGAAATCTCAAAAGGAAATATTTTTGGATTTTTTGGATATAATATATGCAAAACAAAAAACACTCACACTACACACTTATGTACAGGGCACTATGCATCTAATGGCTTATTCCAAGTAGAGCCCAAGGTTAGGCTCATACCAAGGATATTTTTCATCATCAATGAACTCATGAGCCAATGTTGGCATCATATGACTTACCATGTCAGGGACATGCCACATAATAATGAATTTATGTGATCGAAGATGCTCATCATGAGTGGTTTCATGAGCTATGTAATCTCCTTGATGAGACCCATCAAGGTGTGAAGGAGGTACAAAACGCAAATCTTCAATGGAAGGGGAAGAAGAGAATTCAGTGGTAAGTTTTGAAAAATGTATTCGAGGTTGAAAAGGGTCAAGAATAAGAGGTCTACTGGATTCCCCAACAAATACCCCCAGTCATGGATTAAAATTGATCATGCTAAATCTCATCAGTTCCGAATAAAGATAAGATGATTGATGCATCATCTCATCCTTGGGATCATCTCAGGAATCCATGATATCCAGGATGGGCTTATCCTAAAGGCAACTCGGTATCTAGGAAATCATGTGAACTCAAAGAGTCAACAACCCATATGGGCGGAGTAGGTTGATCACACTCCATATGAGGATGGTGTTGACCAATATCAATGGATGTTAATGGGATTTTCGGATCGAAAATCTCAATCGTGGTTGATGGCATGGAAGCTCCAGATGATTCCACATCCTCGAGATGAGGTACCACCCAAAGATAAATGGATCTGAAGGGTCCAATGGTAAATGATGAAATCATGTCGATATGAGCAATGTTCGTAGTAGGAGGTGGTAGCGCTTATCTCATGAATCTGTTAGCACATATTCTTGCAAAGGGATATTGTGCCCAAGGAGGGACAATGTTCTCAGAAACATAGATGAGACCCCAGTAATCGGGCTCGCAGAGGAATCAAGTTCAGAGTATCGGCGTCAAATTATTTGGCTGAGAGTCGACGAAATCTGGACGGACAGTTGAAAGCTTCGAGGGAGAAATGTTGATTTTCCATGAGCCGTCGGATCAGAAAGAGTTGCGAGGAAGATAAGGCTAAGATCCATTCATCTCTTGAAGCTCAGGAGAGATAAGATCTATCGATCCAAATAGATCTGGAATGTTGGTTCATTTCAGAATATCAGGGATCACGAGCTGGGAGAGCCAGGTTATGTCTTGGGTTTCAAATCCCTGATACATGAAAGCCAGATTGAATTCAATCCATTGGTTATCCCAATGTTGTCAGGACCATCCATTTTGAGGGGATGTGTGGCGAGAGTTCATCATTTCGCTGACTCGCTACTAAAGAAAGTCAATGGAGGGAGTAGCGAGAACTAGCGATACGCGAAGTTCCAACGCACTTGGAAGGTCTATCCCCAGGACATAGCCGAAGGCCATGTGGCGGAACTAAAGGGAGGAGATAACACGAGTTAAGCCCCATCATGATTTTGGTAATCAAGAATTCGAAGGACAAGGAGTCGACTCCTTCCCATCGTCGATACATGAAATGCGACGAGGGCCTTTTGGGCTCAGTCGGTGGTCACGGGGCAGGGTCATGTGGAAAGAATCCAAGGGAGGAGCTAAGGACCATTAAGCCCTATTTTGGATTTAAAAACTTGAAGGATTCGAGGGACTCAGTAGCAGGATTCACGAAGTCACGAATTCTGAAGCACCTTTTTGGATTAAGGTATTTGGTCACAATCGATAATCATATGGATGAGAAATAGGGGAGGAGCTAGTAGGTGTTAAAGATCTAGTTCATAGATTGGATTTCAGGATTTCGGAGGGTAGAGTGTTGGGCTTGTATTTTTCCATACTCCCGGGTCCCGATACATGAAGCGCCTTTGGTGTTTAAGTGTAGGGTCATAACCCGAGTTCATGTGGAATAATGAATAAGAGTTGTGCCAGGGACCGAAGGTCAAGGCTCATCTGGATGTCAATAAACGCAGTTAATGAAACTAAAGAAGTTTGTTGAAACCTAGTTTTGACCATAAATGGGAAGCATGGAGGCCTGGTCGTAGAGGCAGGTTTACAGCCCAAAGTCGCCCTGTCATGAATTTTCCTGCAAATCCCATGTTGTATTAGATCTACGTCTAACAAAGAAAAGCTTGTGTTGTCTGATAGAAGGAGGAGAAACGTGAAGCTTCAAATGCAGTGATCAGAACGCATTTTTGTAGGGAGCAAGTCACTCTGAGTATATATACTCATATTTTATATTTTGTTGTGGTCGATGGTTGAGCTAGGCTCCCGTATTGTAAAGTTTTGATGAAGCATTGGTTTCTCTGGTTATGTATCTGTATTTGAGACTTCTTGTTTAATGAAAGTTAGCTTCTTTTCATATATTTGTAAACAGTTGTGTTAAAACACTCAGAATTGGAGGATCCAGTCGAGGGTTTTTGTGTTGTTGTGATGTATGTTTGATCATAGAAATATTATCACCAGTTTTAAGAAGTTTCCTGTGTTATCTTCTCCCTCTTATACTGAGTAGCTCAGAATTGGAGGATCCAGTCAAGCTGTTACGGTAGCATTGTGATGTAGGTTTGATCACTGTGTTGTTGTGACTGTGTCATCTCGGCACATTTCAGTGTCTTGTTTTTCTTCTCCAAGCTACTAGAAGGCATGATGCCCATAGCAGTCTTGTCCGCCACTCTCACCAAGTCTTCCCTCTACTCATTTTAAACTCAACTTCCTAACTGAATCTAGATGAAGACCTCACTTACTCATGCATGCCTGGCCTAGAGTTTCTGAGTTAAAGCGATATTTTCTTTGGTCTACGCCCATTTGACCACCCCAATTTATTATCGTGACATATAAAATTGATGGGTATCAGGCTTACCTCTGCCACAATCCAGAGGTGACTTCTGGTGCTAACATTTATGGCACCATTGCCAGGGACGAACTTGAATATTTTCCCTGGGATTGAACGACAAATCTTGCTGGTTCTAAGGGTCCATCAAAACCTAGTACATCGAAGATTGCAACTGTGCACCTGGTGACTCCACTATGGCGACTCCAATGTTTCCACTTCATTGTTTCAGTTGTGGCTACTTTTAGCACACCTGAAAGCTGACCCAGAGGAGCTTTCTCAAGAAGGTTTTCAGCAGCTTCTTTCTCAGCTTGAGAAGTTCCTTGGGGGAATGACAATGTTAGGATCTGGCCTTTGATGGTGAACAAAGACCAGACACATTCAAAGTTGTGCATCATTCACCTGGAAAATCCATGATTCAAGGATCGATCAATGACTCCACTGATTCGAAATGGAAAGGATCATGGCTCGAAGGTTTTCTCCTTTTAATTTTTCGGTTGTTCCTAGTTTTCCTAATGTTGTCCCTACTCCAAATGAATGGGGTGATTATTTTCCCATATTTAGAATGTAAAGAGGACAACCCTGCTCAGCATCTCCATGATTTTCATGAACTCATGCATCAATGGGAGATACATCATGAGGATGTATTGTTAAAGATGTTCATGTTCTCATTAGCAGGGGATGCTCATGAGTGGTATCATTCTTTACCCCCTACTAAAATTTCTTCACTGGGAGAATTTCATGCAGCCTTCACTAGGCATTGTCAAGTGTTTTATTCCTATAAGTTTATTTGTCATGATTGTCTTGATGAATATGAAGACAGTGATCAAAATTTGGTTGATTCTGATAAAGCCTGTGGGGATGAGGACCACGAGGAGGGCGAGGATTCTCTAAGTGAGCTGATGGAGCTAGAAAAAACTCTTTCTGCAAAGATTGAGGGATTGAAGGAAAATCATGATTTCTTCCTTTTTGAATAAAATACAGAGGATTTCCAGTTTTTGAAGCAAATGTTCTTGACAACCCTACTAATGATGATAGTGTTGAATATTTCATGACCATAGAGGCATTTCATTCCACTCTTGACGTGCCTGTTGTTCCAAGCTATGATGATTATTCGGATGAAGAGAAGTAGAGCCCCACATTACAGTTTGCTGATCAGAAGAGAAACCAGCCCATATATGATAGCTACGAATCAAATTCTGAGCTCGATATGTAGGACTTCTAAGAGCAGACTGCATAGCCTTATCCTTTGTTCATTAAAGAAGAATATTACAAAGAAATTAGTCGTTTTGGGCCTGCAGAAATCACTGAGCAAAAGTTTGAAGAACAGATCTTTCCCACGGGTCATGTTTATGATGAATACGAATCTGACCCTTGGGAGAGCAAGGAAGAAGAAGAGGAAGAACCAGAGGATCAGAAAAAAGGGGCATTTTATCTTATGTCTAGAGCCTGTAAGCGAGCAGCCATCACCTGAGACCATTCAGCCCACATCAGCTCCTCTTCCACCTATGCTTATCAGAGATATTCAGCCACGTGTGAGAATTTCTGAAGCATATCAAGCTGCTTGTTACAAATTTTCTAGGATATTCCACCCATTCTATGAGCCTGTCATCGAGTACATGGAGTGGCATTTCCTTCATATCTTTGAGCCACCCTATTTCATCTCAACTTCATCCTTTGAAGGGGAGCTGGAGGGTGTAGTCGTTCTACTGTCACGGTTGCATCAGCTGCTAGTGATCACCAACAGAGTAAAGGAGCTTCTAGTTAGGAAGTTACTTGAATGGCTATGGTGGAAATTTTCTTTCACCTAGCACCATGTGAAAAATAAATTAGTTTAGGACTGTACATAAATAATCTCTTTGGAGCATGTGTGTTTTTTTTGTTTTACTTATTGGCCTATATTTTTCAGCAAAGTGTTTTGAGCTTGACTCCATAGCCCAATAGAAGGTGACTGGAACTGCAAAAGGAGATCTTAGAGCTTCGCAGGGAGGACTCTATCCCCCATGGAGCCTAATGTTAACACATATTCTTGAAAATGGATATTGTGCCTAAGGAGGGACAGCATTCTCAGAAACACAAATGAGACCCCAGTAGTCAGGCTCACAAAGGAATCAAGTTCAGAGTGTCGCCGTCAAATTATTTGGTTGAGATTCGACGAAATATGGATGGACGGTGGAAAGCTTTGAGGGAGAAATGTTGATTTTCCATGAGCTTTCGAATCAGAAAGAGTTGTGAGGAGAATAAGGCTGATATCCATTCAGCTCTTGAAGCTCGGGAGAGATAATATCCATCGATCCAAATATATTTGGAACGTTGGTTCGTTTCAGAATATCGGGGATCGCGAGTTGGGAGAGTCAGGTTCTGTCTTGGGTTTCAAATCCCCGATACATGAAATTCGGATTGAATTTAGTTCATTGGTTGTCCCGACATCATCAAGACCATCCATTTTGGGGGGACATGTGGTGACAGTTCAGCATTTTACTGACTCGCTACTGAAGAAAGTCAACAAAGGGAGCAACGAGAACTAGCGATACGCGAAGTTTCGACGCCCTCGAAAGGTCTAGCCCCGGGACATAGCCGAAGGCCATGTGGTGGAAGTAAAGGGAGGAGCTAACATGAGTTAAGCCATGTTGCGATTTTGGTAACCAGGAGTTTGAAGGACAAGGAGTCGACTCCTTCCCATCATCGATACGCGAAATGCGATGAGTGCCTTTTCGGTTCAGTCGATGGTCACGGGGCAGGGTCACATGGAAAGAATCCAAGGGAGGAGCTAAGGACCGTTAAGTCCTATTTCGGGTTTCAGAACTTGAAGGAGTCGAGGGAATCAGCAGCAGGATTTGCGAAGTTGCAAATTCTGAAGCACCTTTTTGGAGTAAGGTCTGTGGTCATAGCTGGTGATCATATGGACGAGAAATAGAGGAGGAGATAGTAGGTGTTAAAGCGCTAGTTCGGATATCTGATTTCGGGATTTTGGAGGGTAGAGTGTTGGGCTTGTATTTTTCCATACTTCTGGGTCCCGATACATGAAGCGCCTCTGGTGTTTAAGTGTAGGTTCATAACCCGAGGTCGTGTGGAACAATGGATAAGAGTTGTGACAAGGACCGAAGGTGCCTATATTGATTGTAGAGGGAGAGAAGCAGGGCATCGAGATTAATTCGGAAAAGTCATGGACACTGCTTAGAGCATTGACGGATGTCAGGGCTCATCCTGATCCCAATAAAGGCAATTAATGAAACTAAAGAAGTTGGTTGAAACCTCATTTGGACCATAAATGGGAAGCATGGAGGCCCGATCGTAGAGGCAGGTTCACAACATAAAGTCGCCCTGTCATGAATTTTCCTATAAAGCCCATGTTGTCATAGATCTGCGTCTGACAAAGGAAAGCCTTCGCAGTCTAATAGAAGGAGGAGAAACACAAAGCTTCGAATGCAGTGATCAAAATGTGTTTATGTAGGGAGCAAGTCATTATGAGTATATATACTCAGATTTGATATTTTGTTGTGGTCAATGGTTGAGCTAGGCTCTCGTATTATAAAGTTTTGATGAAGCACCGGTTTCTTTGGTTATGTATCTGTATTTGAGACTTCTTTTTTAATGAAAGTCATCTTCTTTTCATATCTTTGTAAATAGTTGTGTTAAAACACTCAGAATTGGAGGATTCAGTCGAGGGTTTTTGTGTTGTTGTGATGTATTTTTTATCATAGCAATATTATCACCAGTTTTAAGCAGTTTCCTGTGTTATCTTTTCCCTCTTACACTGAGTAGCTCGGAATTGGAGGATCTAGTCAAGCTGTTACTGTAGCATTGTGATGTAGGTTTGATCACTGTGTTGTTGTGACTGTGTCATCTCGGCACATTTTAGTGTCTTGTTTTTCTTCTCCAAGCTACTAGAAGGCCTAACTCCCATATTAGTCTTGTCCACCACTCTCACCAAGTCTTCCCTCTGCTCATTTTAAACTCAACTTCCTGACTAAAGTTAGATCAAGACCTCACTTACTCATGCATGCCTAGCCTAGTTTTCTGAGTTAAAGCGATATTCTCCTAGGTCTATGCCCATTCGACCACCCCAATTTATTATTGTGACATATAAAACTGATGGGTATCAGGCTTACCTCTGCCACAATCTAGAGGTGACTTCCGGTGCTAATAGAATCCATGAAATATAGGATGGCCTTATCTGAAGGCAACCCGGTATCTAGGAAATCATGTGAACTAAAAGAGTCAACAATTCGTATGGGCAGAGTAGGTTGATCACACTCCATATGAGGATGGTGTTCACCAATATCAATGGATGTTGATGGGATTTTCAGATCGACAATATCAACCGTGTTGGGTGGCAGGGAAGCTCTAGATGATTCCACATCCTCGAAACGAGGTACCACCCAAGGATCGATGGATGTAAAGGGTCTACTGGTAAATGATGAAATCATGTTGATAGGAGAAATGTTCACAGCACGAGGTTGTGGGGGAAGAGGGAATGTTCCCATTAGTGAAGTCTCTTTAAAAATCCTTCCACCGACACTAATATAAGACTGTTGGGCATCATCGAAAAAGGGTACATTAGACCTTGCATTGGATCGAAGGTATGGGGTACAAAACGCAAGTTGATCGATCATCACTATTTTCCCTTGATGAGGAAAGCGTAAGACCCTAAAGGCAGATGAGATAATTGCAGTCATCTCATAGAACTAAGTGCGTCCGAGTAACAGATTATACTCAAGAGTTTCATTGACAACCTCCACAACAATAGAGATAGTCTTACCACCTAACTCAATGGGTAAGGAAGTGATTATCCCATGGGGTTGGAACATATGTCCATAGAATTCTTTCAACAATGTTTCAGAAGTGTCGATCTTAGGAGAGGTGAGGGCCTTCCAACAAGAAATAGACATGATGCAAGTTGAGGTTCCTTCATCAAACATAGTTTGGAAGATGTTTTTCCCCATTGATCACACTTTGATCTAGAAGTATACTTGATGGGACATCCTATGAGTGACCTTATCGGAATCAAAGGTTATCAAAATCGAATCTAAGGGATCAACCCCACCTATGGTGGGCAACAAGGCTTTCTGCTACATTGGGCAGCTTTGGAAAACTTCGAGTGAAGACATGGCACTGGGTGCCTGGGCTAAGTCTTCCACAATATTGTAGTTGTGGGTGGCCCTGTGTGAATTAGGATTATGTGTCATGCGTTGAAGAATTCCCTTCAGGGGAAAAATCAATGTGTCAAAGGATGGCTTCTCAATTTGAAGAGGGACACCAAGTTGGGAAGAATGTTGATTCATGAACAACAAGAGTAGGTTTGGAAGTGTCTTAATTCTTGGCTCGAGTCTGTAAATTGATTGTCTAGTCGCACATGAAAATAGAAGCATTCAAGAAAGATCCCTCATGCTGAGGGATACCTTCCATGCCCCCTTGCAGAGGAGAAGGATTGTTTGTAACCATGTGTTGGGGGTGAGGGGGAAAAGGATGAGTTAGGAAAACATGTTGTTGGGGACCTCTTTGCTGAGCCAAAAATCAATGGACCTCATCCTTTCGAGGAAACTCATGAGTAGGGTGGCCCTCCCCACAAATCATGCAGGGGAACCGAATCTTCTTCTTCTCTTCCCCCCCCCCCCACCCCCCTTGATTGTTTTGGGTGGGAGAGGTCCCTTTCTCAGTGTTGGGATTTTTCTTTTTATTCCACTTTTTCTTTCCTCCAAGTTGTTGAGGATTCTTCGGTTGCATGGATTGCACTGAATTCACCTTGGATGTCTGAGTAAGGACCGTTGTTGTTTGAGGATTATAGCCAGAAGTTGACGAGTGTGACGAGATAGACGTGTGATCCATTTGGTCAGCTAACTTTCCCATAGAGGCATGGGAAAAAAAACCAACCACACCAACGGCATGGGGTCCTAGGTTTGGTTTCTTTGGATCTTTCAATGGCCTAGGAGAATATAGGATAATACCATACAGGGTGCATGACTGAGAGTAAATCAAGTATAAGTGTTGGGTACACATGATAGCTTACTCCTCAGTAGTTGCCCCATCCATAGCTACATCCTTGGAAATGGTTGGTAGGAGAGACTTGGTGAACCACTCCATCAAGAGATTATCTGGGATTTGGGTCTTGATCATCCTACGTCTTCATTGCCATTCATGAATATGATCAAAAATGTGAGTGATGGTATCCTAACGCAGTGATTTCAAGAGATTTGTTCTTATATCATACCATATGGGTAATTGGTAATGCATTAGAAATGCCACTGCCAAGTTGTTGAAACTTTTAAATGAAGTTCCTTTTAATTCAATATACCATTTGGTAGCACTTTTGGTCAGGGATCTTTGGAAAAGACGTAACCTCACACTATCATAAGTGATTGGATGAGCACCACAAGTGATATGTCATGATGTGCGTGGAGGGGTATTCTCCTGGATTTCCATCAAATTTGGGGAAGTCTAATGGTAGTTTTGTGGGAATAACCAGCCATGAAGGGTTGTGGAAGATAGGATTATTTGTCAAACGTGAAAAATCGGGTAAGTCTAACAATGTGAGGAAAGGAAGTTACATATGAGAAAATGAATACTGGGAGGGAGATGAAGTCTCTGCTTTCCTAGATGAACCTTGGATCACCCTATGTTCATACTACCAAAGGGTTGAGATGTTCCAAAAGAGTGAGTGCCCCCAGGGATGGTGGTACTTCCAATAGCATGGCTTCTCCCAGGACCAAATATACCCCTGAGGGTATTTCCTCCAAGGGTATGTGTAGACCCTAACGGAAACATATTCTCAAAATTAGTCCCAAGTAATAACCCCCCAGGACCGGAGGTATTAATAAAGGGAAATTTTCCCCATTGTGAAAAGTTACCCCCAAAGAAAGGTGTGCTAACCCATGGGAAGTTAAACCCTCTTGACATACTACTGCCCCCAGGTTGATTAGGGATAGCTCCAAAACCACTAGGAATGTTTCATTCAAAAGGTAAACCAACAACTGACGATGTCAGGTCACTCAAAGGAATGGTGGAGGTGGAAATAACTCCACCCCCCAAGCTAAAACCAAGGCTCGTCCCCCCACTGGAAAAGGATCCATATGTGGGCATCAGAATGGATGGGATGGGTGTGGGAACACTAGGTAGATTGACAAATGGAAATGAAAAACACAACAGGTGTCCCCCAGATCGAGGGAACCATAGAAAAAGGAATAAACAATGTAGGTCTAATGGTGCCCAAGGAAGGTAATGTGGATATCACAGGGATGCCCCCAGTCCCACTTATGGATTGGATTTATGGCTCATCCACACTCAATGAAACACATGGTCCTGACATGATGTGAGAATCACTAAACAAAGAAAAAGATTCACTAAAAATTTCCCTTACCTAGATAAGTATGGGTGCTTCAGGATCAATTAAAAGAGGGTTAAAGTTTGGTGGAGAACTTTTGTAGACCATTTCCACTTCAACCAAACTAATCTCCTCAAACTAAATATGGTACTCTTCGTATTCACAGCCACTTGCTTCACACTAATTGAGAGGTGGTTGTACCTCTATGATTGGCTCTAGTCCTCGTAATCGATGGGACCAATGCGATGATTTAGCCACAGTGAAAGCAATATGTGAAAATCAAACACAATCCAGCCTAAGTTTGATCTAGATTTGGAATCAAAGAGAACACCCCTACCAAATATAGGACACCAACAAGAAAACTAGTGGCTCAGGGGGTGTTATAGCCTTAATTTTCACCCTACAGGGCCAAAAGGGAATCGGGCAGAAGATGAAAGCCAAGACACATCTCTAGCTTAAGATTTGGGTCATTTTTAAGGGTTGTCACTTGTCATACATAAGAAAAAAAGAGACTAGTCAGTGGTCAACTATAGTGAAACCTATGATGACCTCGGTAACCTTCTATATTCGCAGAGTTTCGAAGAGGCAAGCGAGGGATGAGTTAGTTCTTCATGGCATGAGCCTTGGAACTCATACCATTCAAGTATCTATTGGTCTATAGAATATCTAGAAGTTATCCCAAGCCTCTTTGAAGGATCTATATAAAGAAGGAAAGTCTTGAGCATGAGGAGGAAGAATCATTTATAGATCTATGATACCAAAATTCAGAGGTGCTTCTCTATCTGCATTAGTTTCATCCAGGTTGCCTAACTTGGTTGAAGAGATGATGAGTAGAAAGGAGCAAGGGGAAAAAAGGAATGCATCTACATCATGAGATAATTGTATTGATGTAATTCCATTATTCATATTAATAGATCATTGGTTTTCCCCTATGAATGTTTGTCTTTTATGCATAAATGTTCAGATCTGGTTTATTTTTCTATAGATTATGTTAGATCCAAGCTATATCTAGGATTCTAACACTAGGACGAGAAGTAGAATGGTATTATTTTGTATTTAGTGTGCAGGAAGCAGGTTGTAGAGACTAGAGATGGAAATTCAAGACTACAGCAACCAGGATATACGAAGGACAGCCTTCAGGAAAAGATATGTCATTCTTCCATTTCCTTGTGTAATGTCAAATATTATTGCTTGTTTCTAGGAGATCCATGGAAGTCTATCCCTTTATCTGTCTAGGATTAGTAGGAAACTCCTAGGGAGATTTTTCCATAACATTGGTGAGATTTTCTACATAACAAAAATTCCTTTGCATTTAATTCAAAATGAAAAGGAAATTGAAGGGGCATTGTGGATAATCCCCCCTCCTCCCCCACCTCCCCACTCTTAGTGCCCCCTCCCTCACTTGGGAATCAAACCCCCCACAATTTCCATTGCATTCTATTCTTATGTGGGTGAAGGGGGAAATTCAATGAATATCCTCCACTTCGCCCCCACCTTAGGGCTTGTTATAAGAGATATGTATGGTGTCTAGCACATAGATTGTTTATACACTCATGAAACAAGCCAAGACATTTGCCAAGATTAAATATTGTTTCGAAATGAGCAATTATAACATGGAATTGGACTCTTGTAAGGTTTAGTTTAGAATTCTATTGTATTTAAGACATGCCAAGATTAAATATTGTTTCAAAATGAGCTATTATAACATGGAATTGGACTCTTGTAAGGTTTAGATTAGAAGGCTATTGTATTTAAGACATATGGAAAGATTAAATATTGTTTCAAAATGAGCAATTATAACATGGAATTGGACTATTGTAAGGTTTGGTTTAGAAGGCTATTGTATTTAAGACATTGTA
>ML789263.1:18569-32163 GCA_009831015.1 Picea engelmannii
ATAGATCAGCCTAAAAACATTGGTGACATGGGTCTATTTGTGTTTGTTATCTCTATGTCCCTATGCTTATGATTTTTGTTGTTATTAGTTTAATTCTTGCTTATAATTTTGTTTTTCTTTCTCTAACTCTTTCCTCTACAGCTATCATGCTCAGCAGGACCCAACTGGGCATGTAAGCACCTCTTATTTTCTCACCAAGGTGACGAAAAAGGTGCAACACTTATGTTCTGCACATATATTGTTGTCATTGTTGCTTCTCCCCATAAGAACATGGATAGACCTTGATCATTTAGTAAGGCTTTTACGGTTTCTTCCATGGATATGTTCTTTCTTTCTGCTACACCATTTTGTTCAGGATTATGAGGAATAGTCAGCTCCCTCCTAATCCCTGCCGATTTGCAAAATGCAATGAACTCCTTCGAGGTGTATTCTCCTCCATTATCTGTTCTTAATGTCTTGATCTTCTTGTTCGTGAGGTTTTCTATCTCTTCTTTGAATTCTTGGAATTTACTGAATACTTCGTCTTTTGTCTTTAGTAGGTATAGCCAAGTCTTTCTTGAATATTCATCTATGAAGATTACGTAGTAAAGGGATCCTCCTAGAGATATGACTAGCATCAGACCACAAACATCTATGTGTATTAGATCTAGGACCTTCTTAGATCTGTTTTTGCTGCTTGGGAATGGTTTCTTGATATTCTTCCCAAGGGCACATCCCTTGCAGATTCCTTCATGTGTAGATTTCAACTCTGGTATTCCTTCAACCATTCTTCTGAGAAAAGGTAATGCTTGATAATTAATATGAGCATACCTTCTATGCCAAATCTCATTAGGGTTGACTTCATCATGTACGAGAGCTTCTTCATTTTGTTCTAGTAATCTATATAGATTTCCTTAATGACTTCCAATAACCCTAGCATTCTCTATGTTGGAGCCTTTATGCCATGATAACACTTTTCCATCCACGAAGGCTATTATGCTTCCCTTGTCTTCTAGGCATGATATCAATACAAGATTATTTTCTAAACCAAGTACATATAAAACATTGCTTACGTGAACATTGTTACCTAATTTCAACTTGACGGAGGCTTGTCCAAATCCTTCGACTGGGTAAGTGATTTTGTCTCCAAGCTCTACCTTGTACGATGTCTTCTTCTCATTTAGGTTTGAGAGTCTGTCTTGATCTTCCGTCATGTGCCTAGAAGCTCCACTATCGATTATCCACATGTCATCTTCAATCGTTCCAGTGAGTGTTGAGTAGTGTAAGAGACTGATCATTTCATTCATGTCTTCAGTTGACTAGTGGCTGGTCATGCTTAGATCCAAAACTTCAACTCTAACGTTTCTGTCTTCTGGGATAGCCAAAAGGTGTGTTGAACTAGGGTGCATCTGAATATCTTCTCCTTGAGCGAGATGCTCCATCACAAGGTGTTGGATCTAAGATTAGGGTTTCTGCAACTACTTCTGCTAGTAACCCTAGCAGCAGTGTCTTGGAAGATGCTCCTGCTAGTAACCCTAGCAGCAATTCCTCGGTGAGCTCAAAATCCTAGCGGCTATGATTCCTTCCAGTGGATACACTGAATGAGGGAGGTGTGGGCCCATAACCTGTTACAATATAGAAGATTGTGCTCATTTTACCATTGACAATACCCTTGTCACCCAACCATAGGCTAAAGCCACCCTCCGAGCACCTTGACCTTGATAGAGAAGAATACTGGTAGCAATCAATAGCCAAGCAAGGCTAATTCACCAAGCAGGAAAAAAGTAACCAAAGTTGATCAGAGAGTCCCACCCAGAAACTAGCGCAACACTCTTCCCCGGAACTTACGCACAAGACTACAACTGCACTACACAGAACTGGCTCTCTGCAACTGTTGAGATGTGTGTCAAATGAGATACTGGCACCCTATATTTATAGTGATTATGGTAGAATTACTGGGGCTGACTTCTCCTTCTAGGTACTAATTAATTCATATTAATTATATTTCTGCAGCCAACATCTTGTCTAAGGTTTCCTTTACTTCTTTGTTTCCTTCTGGAATATTCTAATCTTGTCATAGGTCACAATAGAGGTTCATACCTCCCGAAGCTACCATAATATCAACAGCATTCATCATTGAGATCTCGGTCAGAACCTCCTTCTTCAGGAGCCAAGGGTTTTTTATGGTTAAGGGGCTTAGGTTGTGAAGTATCACCCATTAAAACACGCAGTGCTCGTAAGTGAGCGAAGGTTTGTATAAAGGAGCAGGTTCAGTTTTCTTCTTTTGATTATGATCATGGGGCGCTTAGAGGCATTAAAGCCCTAGCATGCCTTAAGTCATGGTCCTATTTTCTCTAAACATTAGGGGAGTGGGGGCTCCCATAAACTGGCCTCGGTTCATTATCTTTTACTATTGAATCAACTAGAGATTATTTTCATATAAGAGACTTTAGTGGATGATTCTAGAGCATGATCTTTTATCTCATTGCTCAAACCAGAGTGGTATTCGGTTTTTGTAAGCTCTGTTGGCATATCTGGGGGTCTGCTAGTTGCGTGGGACTCGGATAAATTTGATTTGAACCCTTACATTTGTTGTGGTGGTTTACAGTTGACAGGTTCCAGTTTCGATTTAAAGGAGCAACTATCTTTCCTCAATGTTTATGGCACGTGCAGTGATAGGAAGGTTTTCTGGAAAAAGGTGAAGGATAGAGGTATATTATCCCAACAGAATTTGATTGTCGTGGGTGATTTCAATTTCACTCTAACTGAAGGGGAGAGCTGGGGAAAAAGTAGCCAACCTGATCCATTGGCACTCTTTTTAAAGGACATTTTTACAGCTAGAGGCATGGTTGACATTCTACCGAATGTGTTAATGCCTATGTGGAGGAATGGTCGGAAAGGGGGGGATAGAATATTAAAGTGATTGGACAGGCAATTTGTTTCGATGGATCTGCTTGGGAAGGTGGATCCTTATCGGGCCTGGGTGGCGCATCCTTTCATCTCGAACCATGCCCCAATCCTCCTACAGTTAGATGTTCTCTTTCAGCACAAATTATATACTTTCAAATTAAATCCAGGGTGGTTGCATGAGGTAGAGTTCTCTCGTTTAGTTACTAAAGTTTGGAAGGATCCAAAGTTTCTTCAGGATACAGGGCTACAAAGAAGATTGGTGTGGAATCTAAAATGCCTAAAAATGGTAGTTAAGAGGTGGGTGAGTTTTAAAAATCAAATGGTACAAAAATCGGACTCTATAGAAGAGGAATTATTGTCTTTGTATCAAGCCTCCCTTGCAGATTTGAAGAGCGGGGAGCTTATTGTCAGGATCAAACAAAAGGAAGCAAAAAGATTACAGATACTAACAACAGAGGAATATTCTTGGCAATAGAAGAGTCATGCGATCTGGTTAAAAAGTGGGGATCGTAACACAATTTTTTTTCACCACTTGGCAAGTGATTGAAAAAACCGTAAGCAGATTTGGGATTTACATATGGAGGTGGGTTTTGAAATTTCAGGTCAACGAGAATTAAAGGAGGAAGCAATTAATTTTTTTTTAAATTTGGGTTCGACAACGGGTATCAATAATGAAGACCAGACTTCTCTAGCCGATCTTTATCCAAATATGGTTTCGGAGGAAGATGCAAGGCTGTTGGAAAAACCGTGCTCTTTAGAAGATCTTTTGAACATACTAAAGGATTTTTCCAAAGATAAAAGCCCAAGCCCGGATGGCTAGCCTGTGGAGTTTTTCCTCCATTATTTTGAGCTTGTTGGTGAGGACCTTCTAGGAATGGTCGACAAATCAAGGCGGAAGGGAGAATTGATAAAAGCACTGAATACTACTTTCATTGTTTTAATTCCTAAAGATAATAAACCAACCACTTTTGGGGATTATGGACCTATTTCCTTGTGTATGGACCTATTTCCCTGTGTAACTTATGTTACAAAATCATTGTCAAATTGTTGGCAAACAGGTTGAGGCCAATTCTATCCAAAGTTTTAGCAGAAGAACAATTGGGATTTCTTCAGGGAAGACAAATCCTTGATGTGGTGGGTACGACACAGGAATGCCTCCACAACATAAAAAAGAAGAACCATCGGGCTTTAATTCTTAAACTTGATCTAAAGAAAGCCTATGATTTAATCAATTGGGAGTTTCTACGGATGATTCTAATCAAATCGGGCTTTGGTCTAGCACTCACAAACTGGATTATGAGCTGCATCACATCTGTGTCTTATGCAGTCTTAATAAATGGTGAACCATCTCCGTTTTTCTTAAGGGGTAAAGGTCTCAGACAAGGTTTCCCACTGTCATCGCTACTCTTTATCTTGGTCATGGAGGGCTTGAGTATCCTCATAAAAAAGGAGAAAGAAGCAGGTTTGTTGACCGTCATAAAGGTTGTTAGAATATAGAAGATTGTGCTCGTGTTACCAGTGACGATACCCTTGTCACCCAACCATATGACAAAGCCACCCTCCGAGCACCTTGACCTTAATAGAGAAGAATCCTGGTAGCAATCAATAGCCAAGAGAGGCTAATGCACCAAGCAAGAAGAGAAACCAAAGCTGATCAGATAGTCCACCCAGAAACTGGCGCTGCACCTTCCCTAGAAACCTGTGCACAAAACTGCAACCTGCAGTGCGCACAACTGGCTCTCTGTAATTCTGAGAATGTGAAATAATGAGAATTGGCCTCTTGTATTTATAGTATTTCTAGCAGACTGCCAGGGCCGACTTCTTCTTCTGGCTACTAATTAATTCATATAAATTGTATTTCTGCAGCCGACAACTTGTCTAGGGTTTCCTTCACTTCTTTTCTTCCTTCCATAATATTCTAATCTCGTCATAGGTCACAAAAGAGGTTCATACCTCCCGAAGCTACCATAATATTAGCACTCCCTCCTAGCTAGGGAGGTATGGTCTTGAGCACAAACAGACCATTCAATTGGTAGTATCATGAGCACCGTCATTATTATCCAACTGGATAATCTCCTATGACAACTGGTACAATATCAATTGATAGAACATAGCTGTGTCTATCCATGGTAGTACACAACTACTCAAATCGTGACAGATAGTCACGACCAGTGGAACATATCCACCACAGTAGTATATCTCTACTGTCTGGAGACAGGCTATCTCTGTAACAATCATGTGATGACATCCTGCACAGAAAATATTGTTAAGAATAAACTGAATCATCTGGGCCAATATTTCAGTCAAATATGTGAGATCTGAAGGATTATTTTCCCTTAGTATAGAACATCAACAATTGGCTATCTGCCCTAGTCTTCTCAAACAAGGAAGAATGATTATTTCTGATTTCTGAGCCTAGACCATTCCTCACCTCGGGCCATTCTTCCTACACTAATCAAAGTGCACCCTGGAGAGAATGTATAAACCCTAAGGAATGTCTGGACCATTCCCCACCTTGGTCCATTCCTCCTACACTAATCAAAGTGCACCCTGGAGAGAATGTAAAACCCTAAGGAATGATTTCCAGACCATTTTCTCTGTTAACCACAGGAGGAAAAGATTGTCCTATATCAACCTCCAAAATGAACCATTCCTCATGTTAACCACAATGAGAAATCATTGTCCAGCAAGGCAGGCCAGTCTTCTGAGTAACCCTCAAGAAAAGAGACTGTCCTAGACCACTCCCCATGTTAACCACAATGGGAAGTCATTGTCTATGATACATCAGCAATCAGACTACTTCCCATGTTAACCACAATGGGAAGTCATTGTCCATCAGAAATCTCAATCCACTTTCCGAACAGGAAATAATCTGTCCAATCTGGACTATTTTTCAAACAAGGATAAATGATTCAATAATATTTTCAGTGCTCCCTCCTAACCTAGGGAGTTTCAATCACAAAAATAAATGTTTTTCAATAATATTTCTCAGTGCTTTCTCCTAACCTGGAGAGTCTTCCCTTTCAGCTAAGGAAGTTATTTCCATGATCCCCATCTTCTCTCGGAAATATGCAAACTTTATTTTGGATAGAGGTTTTGTCGGGATGTCTGTTGTCTGCTCATCAGTGGGGATATACTCGAGCTTTACCTCTCCTTCCTGGACTTTATATTGGATAAAGTAGTATTTGATCTCAATGTGTTTCGACCTTTCATGAAACACGGGATGTTCTGATAATATTATACAACTCTGATTATCACAATATATTATGGTTGATTCTAGAATCTGATCAAATAAATCAAAGATTAACTTCCTCAACCATATTTCTTCTATGCAAGATTCACATGTTGCCATGTACTCTGCTTCTATTGTGCTGAGTGCGACAAACTTTTATTTCCTGCTGCCCCAAGATATCATAGCGGATCCCAAGCTGAAACACATACCTAAAGTGTTGTTTCTGTCTTATGCACTTCTTTCCCAATCAAAGTCTTTGAATCCATGAAGTTGGATATCACTGGATGCGGTATATTTCAAGCCATAATTTATTGTCCCACGAATATATCTTAGGATATGCTTTGCAGCTATCCAATGCTCTTGTCTAGGTTCCACCTGGAACTAACTTAATGTATTTACAACAAAGCAAATATTTGGTCAAGTATTTACCAAATACATCAATGACCCAATTAGTTGTCCATATAGAGATGGATCTATTGGATCAGAATCTTGAACTTTCACTTTTCTTATATCCGCATTCATAGGAGTGTCCATGGGCTTACAGTCCATCATTCCAAATTTCTGAAGGATCTTTATTACGTAATTTCCTTGTCCAAGGAATACTTCACCATGCTTCTGCCATACTTCTAGTCCCAAGTAATAATGCATGAGACCTAGATCTTTCATATCAAATTCAGAAGCTAATTCCTTCTTGCACTGGATAATGAGAGATTCTTCACCTGTTATGAATAGATCGTCAACATATAATAGTAGAATTACAGGTGCATTATCCACGACTTTGTAGTAAAGGTTTGGATCTACATGACTCTTGGAGAAACCAAGTCTCATTAGATAACTGTCCATTCTGGCATACCAAGCTCTTGGAGCTTGCTTGAGTCCATATAGATTTTTCTTCAATCTGAAAATGTGAGTGTCTCTAGAATGTACCTCAAACCCTTGAGGTTGTTCAACATATACTTCTTCTTCAATTGATCCATTCAAAAAAGATTTCTTTACATCCATCTGATGTAGATTCCATCCCATGGAAGCGATAAGAGATATGATAGCCCTGATGGAGGTATACCTAGCCATCGGAGAAAAGGTTTCGTCATAATCTTCTCCCTCCTTCTAGGAGAAGCCTCTGGCCATGAATATTTCCTTGTATTTATCCATGCTTTCATCTACTGCATGTTTGATCTTGTATACCCATTTTGAAGTTACCACCGATTTTTCTTTAGGTCTAGGTACAATTTCCCATACATCATTTTTCATAATAGATTGATGCTCTTTCATCATAACTTCTTTCCATTGTCCCTTTTGAACTGCTTCTTCAAATGTGGTAGGTTCTTCATCTAGAAGCTTCATCATGTATGCTGCATAACTTGAGAATATTTTCGGTCTTTTACTCTTCCTGGATGTTCCTTCTGGAACCTTGAGTCTTTCTGCATCTTGTAATGTAGCTTCAAGCCAAGCTGGTCATTTCTTGGTCTTCGGTACAATATCTGAATCAGTGTTTTCACATGGTTCCATAGATTGATCAGGTTGATCCTTTTCGTCATTTTTGTTTTCTATGTTTTCTTCATTAGGTTCTTCAAGCTCTTCTTCTTCTATAATTTCTTCAATGGATTTCCTGAAGGCCATTCTTTCATTGAATGTTACGTCTCTTCTAACTTCAATCTTGTGTTGTTCTGGAATATATATTCTATAGGCCTTGGATGAATCACTATATCCCACTGATATCCCCTTCTTTCCTAAAGTTCTAGTTTATTCCTTTTGTCCTTGGGAATATGAAAGTAAAATGGACATCCAAATATTCTTAGGTTTTCCACATTAGGTTTCTTGCATGAGAAGGCTTCCTCTGGTGTCATGTCCTTTAATATACGATGAGGACTTCTGTTCTGCACATATATTGTCGTCATTTCTACTTCTCCCCATAAGAACATGGATAGACCTTGATCATTCAATAAGGCTTACACGGTTTGTTCGATAGATCTGTTCTTTCTTTTTACTACACTATTTTGTTGAGGATTATGAGGAACAGTCAGCTCCCTCCTAGTCCCTGTCGATTTGCATAATGAAATGAACTCCTTCGAGGTGTATTCTCCTCTATTATCTGTTCTTAATGTCTTGATATTCTTGTTCATGAGGTTTTCTATTTCTGCTTTGAATTCTTGGAACTTGTTGAATACTTCGTCTTTTGTCTTCAGTAGGTATAGCCACATCTTTCTTGAATAGTCATCTATGAAGATTATGTAGTAAAGAGATCCTCCTAGGGATCTGACTGGCATTGGACCGTAAACATCTGAGTGTATTAGATCTAGGATCTCCTTAGATCTATTGTTGTTGCTTGGGAATGGTTTCTTGATATTCTTCCCAAGAGCACATCCTTTGCATATTCCTTCATGTGTAGATTGCAACTCTGGTATTCCTTCAACCATTCTTTTGAGAAAAGGTAATGCTTGATAGTTAATGTGAGTGTACCTTCTATGCCAAAGCTCATTAGAATTGACTTCGTCATGTACGAGAGCTTCTTCATTTTGTTTTAGTAGTCTATACAGATTTCCTTCACGACTTCCAATAACCCTAGCATTCTCTATGCTGGAGTTCCTATGCCATGATAACACCTTTCCATCCATGAAGGCTATTTTGTTTCCTTTGTCTTCCAGACATGATATTGATACAATATTCTTTTCTAAACCAGGTACATATAAAACATTGCTTAAGTGAACATGGTTACCTGATTTCAACTTGACAGAAGCTTTTCCAAATCCTTCGACGAGGTAAGTGCTTTTGTCTCCAAGCTCCACTTTGTACGATGTCTTCTTCTCATTAAGATTTGAGAGTCTGGCTTGATCCCCCATAATGTGTCTAGAAGCACCACTATCAATTATCCACATGTCATCTTCAATCGTTCCAGTGAGTGTTGAGTAGTGTAAGAGACTGATCGTTTTGCTCATTTTTTTGGTTGACTGGTAATTGGTCATGCCTTGATCCAAAACTTCAACTTCATTGTTTTTGTCTTATGAGAGAGCCAAAAGGTGCATTGAACTAGGGCGCATCTGAATATCTTCTCCTTGAGCGAGATGCTCCATCACAAGGTGTCGGATCTAAGAATTAGGGTTTCTGCAACTTCTCCTGCTAGTAACCCTAGCGGTAGTGTCTTGGAAGCTGCTCCTGCTAGTAACCCTAGTGGCAGTTCCTAGCGAGCTCAATATCCTAGAGGCTATGCTTCCTTCTAGTGTTTAGGCTGACAGAAGGAGGTGTGGGCCCATAACCTGTTAGACTATAGAAGATTGTGCTCGTTTTACCATTGACGATACCCTCGTCAGCCAACCATAGGCCGAAGCCACCCTCTGAGCACCTTGACCTTGACAGAGAAGAATCTTGATAGCAATCAATAGCCAAGAGAGGCTAATGCACCAAGCAAGAAGAGAAACCAAAGCTGATCAAATAGTCCACCCAGAAACTAGCACTGCACCTTCCCCAGAAACCTGCGTACAGAACTACCAACTGTAGTGCGCACAAATGGATCTCTGTAATTTTGAGAATGTGAAATAATGAGAAATGGCCTCCTGTATTTATAGTATTTTTGGCAGACTGCCAGGGCCGACTTCTTCTTCTGGGTACTAATTAATTCATATAAACTGTATTTCTGCAGCCGACAACTTGTCTGGGATTTCCTTCACTTCTTTGCTTCCTTCTGGAATATTCTAATCTCGTCATAGGTCACAAAAGAGGTTCATACCTCGCGAAGGTACCATAATATCTAAAGAAAGCCTATGATTTAATCAATTGGGAGTTTCTAAGGATGATTCTAATCAAATCGGGCTTTGGTCTAGCACTCACAAACTGGATTATGAGATGCGTCACATCTGTGTCTTATGCAGTCTTAATAAATGGTGAACCATCTCCTTTTTTTCAAAGGGGTAAAGGTCTCAAACAAGGTTTCCCACTATCATCGTTGCTCTTTATCTTGGTCATGGAGGGCCTAAGTATCCTCATAAAAAAAGAGAAAGAAGCAGGTTTGTTGATCGACATAAAGGTTTCCAGGATTACAAACATTTTACATCTCATATTCGTCGATGATGTGTTGATCATGACGAGAGCATGCCTAGCTGAATGGAAGGCGATTGTTGGGCTTTTGAAAGTTTTTTTACATCCTACGGGTCTACAGATTAATGAAGAAAAATCCACCTTCCATTCAGCGGGTTTGGATGAGGTGGGGTTCGCACCTTTTAAAGTGATTTTTCTGTATAGTTTCGAGTCCATAGAGACAGGCTTTAAGTATCTGGGCTTTTTCCTTAAGCCGAATTGTTACAAAGCAGATGACTGGCACTGACTTATTAAAAAATTCGAAAAAATAATAGACCATTGGTGTAATCGTTGGCTTTCACTTGGTGGCCGCTTAGTTCTGATAAAAAAAGTTTTGGTGAGCCAACCAGTGTATTGGATGTCTATGGCTGCAGTTCCAGTCTCAGTTCTTGAAAAACTGCATCATCTCTTCTACACTTTTCTATGGTCGGGTTGTAGGGAGAAGAAATGTTTACACCTATGTAACTGGGACAATATTGCTAAGAAAAAGAAAGCTAGAGGTTGGGGGATAAAAAATTTGGCTTTTTTCAATAAATCTTTAGCAGCCAAGTCATTGTGGTGAGGACTGACCATTGACAGTATCTAGCAAAAAGTCTTAAAAGATAAGTATTTACCTTATGTTTATGTATCAATGTGGTTTAGATTGGAGAATAGATCACAGGGAGAAGCTTCTCCTGTTTGGATAAATCTCTTAAAATCGCTTCCACTATTATACCACTGGCTCTGTTGGAAATCTGGTAATGGTGAGACTATTCAGACAAGCCGAGATCAAATTATGGGAATGGGCCAAAACTCTTTTCTTTCAAAATCTCTTATGACAACCTTAAAGGATCGGGGGATTACCTTCCTTTACCAAGTTTGAAACACTTCTTTGAATGCGCCCCTAAACACATATTGGATAGATGCGACTTAGTTGGGCATCAATAGTGATCTTTCTATGGAATGGGAGCAGTACAGAAGGGCACTCATGGGCGCAGGAATTTAGTTAGCTCCAACGGAGGATGAGTTAAGTTGGTCAGGTGGCGATGGGTCTGGTTTTCCCACTGCAAAAAAATTGTATAGAGCCCTTTCAGAAAGCATGTGGACTCACACCACCAGGGGATGGGACTATAAGTTATGGAAGTGGAATATGGCACTAAAATTGAAACTATTATTCTGGATGCTCATAAGAAACAAGATTCTCATGTGGGATGTTCTGCTTTCTAGAGGGTGGGAAGGGCCGATTTATTGTATCTTGTGTAGAAGTAACCCGGAGACATTAGTCCATATGTTTATTTCTTGTCCTTTCCCTCGCTAGGTTTGGATAAAATTAGAAGGGATCCTTAAGACCAAGCTAACCTGGGAAGGGCTTACCATTGATGATTGTCTCTCTTCATTTTTTGGAAAGCATCAAACCTTAATCACTCTCCCAACTATTGTCTGCTGGTACATCTAGATTGAAAGAAATAATCTCCTTTTCAATAATGGTTCGACTCTTTCGTTGGTGGTGGCTACAAAGGCTGTGTCTTGCTTTAATGCTAGTTTAGTGACAAAAACGTTAAAGGCTACATTCAAGCTCAAGAGACCTCCACGGCTTCACCAGTTAGTGGGGTGGTTTCACGGCGCTGCTTCAGGAGATGGTTTAAACAGTGGTGTAGGTGGTGCTTGTTGGTTGTGGAGCCTGATTATCTTCCTGATTCAGAGGTCTTTTACTTTCAGCCGTGTTTATACCCCATGAAGTATTTACACCCCATAAGTATGTACACTCTTCCACGCGGGGGAGTGTAGAGGGGGGGTATCCCCTCTGCGGGGTCCGGGGGGGCTATCTCCCTGGCTGGGGGGTCTGGGGGCAAGCGGGCCCCCAGTGGGGGTTTGGGGTCGAAACCCCTAAAGGAAAAATTGTCTTGTAAATGTATATTGTAATTTCATTGTAAATCTAGACAATTCATTATAAGGTCGCAGATCTAATGGTAGAGATTATGTTAGGGTTTTTTTTCCCTATAAGGCAACCCTCTTTTATGAGGGAAATGTATTGTGGCTATGATGATGGTGAATATTGTATTCTGAGATAGGAGACTATGAGAGAAAGAAGAGGAAGTTACAGCAGGTTTTTTGTAGGTTGTATCCCTTCATATGGTGGATAATAATAAAGGAAGGACCTGACAATTTCTTTGGTGGACATAGCCCACATTGGGTGAACCACATAAATCTGTGTCTCTATTATATTGTGTATATTTTGGGTTTTTTTGTTTCCGCATTTGTTTTATTTTATTGCTCCACGGTCCTATTTTTCTAACAACTGGTATCATAGAAAAAGGTAACTCGTAGGAAAAGAGGGTTCTTGGTTCGAGTGGGAGCAATGTCGAAAGATGGAAAGTTTAGGGTCAAGAAATTTAACGGCCAAAACTACCAGTTAAGGAAGATGCAGATGGAAGATTATTTATATCAAAAGGATCTATTCCTACCATTGGATGGAGTAGCAAAGAAGCCGATGACCATGAAGGACGAAGAATGGGAGATTCTTGACAGAAAGGCTCTACGAACGATACGATTGAGCCTGGCAGCGTCGGTGGCTTTCAATATTTCCAAAGAAAAGACAATGAAGGGTTTGATGGACGCATTGGCCAAATTGTATGAAAAGCCCTTGGCGTCCAATAAGGTATTTCTAATGAAGATATTATTTAATATAAAGATGTCAGAAGGTGGGTCTATTGCAGATCATTTAAATGAATTTAATATGGTTACTAATCAACTAAGTTATGTAAAAGTGGACTTTGATGATGAGGTCAGGGATCTTCTAATCTTGTGCTCATTTCCAGAAAGATGGAACAGCTTGGTCATGGCTGTAAGTAACTCTGTCTCTGGTTCAAATACTTTAAAATTTGATAATGTTGTTGGTGTTATCCTTAGTAAGGAAATGTGATGGAAAAGCACAGGTGAGACATCAAGTAATGCATTAAACATGGAGAACAAGGGAAGACAAAAGGATAGAGAAAAGGGCTCAGGGAACCGCGGAAATTCTAGGAAGGGTAGATCCAAATCTAGACTTGGAAAGATAGAGTGATGGAATTGTGGGAAGAAAGGACATCTGAAGAAAGACTGCAGAGCTCCAAAGAAACAAAGAGATGGACAGTAGGAGAGAAATCAGGAAGCAAATGTAACAGGTGATGTGTTACAAGATGCTTTGATTCTTTCTGTAGATAATATTTATGAGTCTTGGGTAGTAGATTCAAGGGCTTCATTTCATGCCACACCCCATAGGAAACATTTTCTAGATTACGTTCAAGGTGATTTTGGATAGGTTCATTTGGGTGATGATGCACCATGCAAAATTGTTGGAATGGGAAAGGTAAAAATAAAGCAACGAAATGGAAACCAATGGTTGTTGAAAGAGGTAAGACATGTTCCAGATTTAAGGAAAAA
>ML789263.1:36565-59978 GCA_009831015.1 Picea engelmannii
AACCGAAGAATCCTCAACAACTTGGAGGAAAGAAAAAGTGGAATAAAAAGAAAAATCCCAACACTGAGAAAGGGACCTCTCCCACCCAAAACAATCAAGGGGGGTGGGGGGGGGGGGAAGAGAAGAAGAAGATTCGGTTCCCCTGCATGATTTGTGGGGAGGGCCACCCTACTCATGAGTTTCCTCGAAAGGATGAGGTCCATTGATTTTTGGCTCAGCAAAGAGGTCCCCAACAACATGTTTTCCTAACTCATCCTTTTCCCCCTCACCCCCAACACATGGTTACAAACAATCCTTCTCCTCTGCAAGGGGGCATGGAAGGTATCCCTCAGCATGAGGGATCTTTCTTGAATGCTTCTATTTTCATGTGCGACTAGACAATCAATTTACAGACTCGAGCCAAGAATTAAGACACTTCCAAACCTACTCTTGTTGTTCATGAATCAACATTCTTCCCAACTTGGTGTCCCTCTTCAAATTGAGAAGCCATCCTTTGACACATTGATTTTTCCCCTGAAGGGAATTCTTCAACGCATGACACATAATCCTAATTCACACAGGGCCACCCACAACTACAATATTGTGGAAGACTTAGCCCAGGCACCCAGTGCCATGTCTTCACTCGAAGTTTTCCAAAGCTGCCCAATGTAGCAGAAAGCCTTGTTGCCCACCATAGGTGGGGTTGATCCCTTAGATTCGATTTTGATAACCTTTGATTCCGATAAGGTCACTCATAGGATGTCCCATCAAGTATACTTCTAGATCAAAGTGTGATCAATGGGGAAAAACATCTTCCAAACTATGTTTGATGAAGGAACCTCAACTTGCATCATGTCTATTTCTTGTTGGAAGGCCCTCACCTCTCCTAAGATCGACACTTCTGAAACATTGTTGAAAGAATTCTATGGACATATGTTCCAACCCCATGGGATAATCACTTCCTTACCCATTGAGTTAGGTGGTAAGACTATCTCTATTGTTGTGGAGGTTGTCAATGAAACTCTTGAGTATAATCTGTTACTCGGACGCACTTAGTTCTATGAGATGACTGCAATTATCTCATCTGCCTTTAGGGTCTTACGCTTTCCTCATCAAGGGAAAATAGTGATGATCGATCAACTTGCGTTTTGTACCCCATACCTTCGATCCAATGCAAGGTCTAATGTACCCTTTTTCGATGATGCCCAACAGTCTTATATTAGTGTCGGTGGAAGGATTTTTAAAGAGACTTCACTAATGGGAACATTCCCTCTTCCCCCACAACCTCGTGCTGTGAACATTTCTCCTATCAACATGATTTCATCATTTACCAGTAGACCCTTTACATCCATCGATCCTTGGGTGGTACCTCGTTTCGAGGATGTGGAATCATCTAGAGCTTCCCTGCCACCCAACACGGTTGATATTGTCGATCTGAAAATCCCATCAACATCCATTGATATTGGTGAACACCATCCTCATATGGAGTGTGATCAACCTACTCTGCCCATACGAATTGTTGACTCTTTTAGTTCACATGATTTCCTAGATACCGGGTTGCCTTCAGATAAGGCCATCCTATATTTCATGGATTCTATTAGCACCGGAAGTCACCTCTAGATTGTGGCAGAGGTAAGCCTGATACCCATCAGTTTTATATGTCACAATAATAAATTGGGGTGGTCGAATGGGCATAGACCTAGGAGAATATCGCTTTAACTCAGAAAACTAGGCTAGGCATGCATGAGTAAGTGAGGTCTTGATCTAACTTTAGTCAGGAAGTTGAGTTTAAAATGAGCAGAGGGAAGACTTGGTGAGAGTGGTGGACAAGACTAATATGGGAGTTAGGCCTTCTAGTAGCTTGGAGAAGAAAAACAAGACACTAAAATGTGCCGAGATGACACAGTCACAACAACACAGTGATCAAACCTACATCACAATGCTACAGTAACAGCTTGACTAGATCCTCCAATTCCGAGCTACTCAGTGTAAGAGGGAAAAGATAACACAGGAAACTGCTTAAAACTGGTGATAATATTGCTATGATAAAAAATACATCACAACAACACAAAAACCCTCGACTGAATCCTCCAATTCTGAGTGTTTTAACACAACTATTTACAAAGATATGAAAAGAAGATGACTTTCATTAAAAAAGAAGTCTCAAATACAGATACATAACCAAAGAAACCGGTGCTTCATCAAAACTTTATAATACGAGAGCCTAGCTCAACCATTGACCACAACAAAATATCAAATCTGAGTATATATACTCATAATGACTTGCTCCCTACATAAACACATTTTGATCACTGCATTCGAAGCTTTGTGTTTCTCCTCCTTCTATTAGACTGCGAAGGCTTTCCTTTGTCAGACGCAGATCTATGACAACATGGGCTTTATAGGAAAATTCATGACAGGGCGACTTTATGTTGTGAACCTGCCTCTACGATCGGGCCTCCATGCTTCCCATTTATGGTCCAAATGAGGTTTCAACCAACTTCTTTAGTTTCATTAATTGCCTTTATTGGGATCAGGATGAGCCCTGACATCCGTCAATGCTCTAAGCAGTGTCCATGACTTTTCCGAATTAATCTCGATGCCCTGCTTCTCTCCCTCTACAATCAATATAGGCACCTTCGGTCCTTGTCACAACTCTTATCCATTGTTCCACACGACCTCGGGTTATGAACCTACACTTAAACACCAGAGGCGCTTCATGTATCGGGACCCAGAAGTATGGAAAAATACAAGCCCAACACTCTACCCTCCAAAATCCCGAAATCAGATATCCGAACTAGCGCTTTAACACCTACTATCTCCTCCTCTATTTCTCGTCCATATGATCACCAGCTATGACCACAGACCTTACTCCAAAAAGGTGCTTCAGAATTTGCAACTTCGCAAATCCTGCTGCTGATTCCCTCGACTCCTTCAAGTTCTGAAACCCGAAATAGGACTTAACGGTCCTTAGCTCCTCCCTTGGATTCTTTCCATGTGACCCTGCCCCGTGACCATCGACTGAACCGAAAAGGCACTCATCGCATTTCGCGTATCGATGATGGGAAGGAGTCGACTCCTTGTCCTTCAAACTCCTGGTTACCAAAATCGCAACATGGCTTAACTCATGTTAGCTCCTCCCTTTACTTCCACCACATGGCCTTCGGCTATGTCCCGGGGCTAGACCTTTCGAGGGCGTCGAAACTTCGCGTATCGCTAGTTCTCGTTGCTCCCTTTGTTGACTTTCTTCAGTAGCGAGTCAGTAAAATGCTGAACTGTCACCACATGTCCCCCCAAAATGGATGGTCTTGATGATGTCGGGACAACCAATGAACTAAATTCAATCCGAATTTCATGTATCGGGGATTTGAAACCCAAGACAGAACCTGACTCTCCCAACTCGCGATCCCCGATATTCTGAAACGAACCAACGTTCCAAATATATTTGGATCGATGGATATTATCTCTCCCGAGCTTCAAGAGCTGAATGGATATCAGCCTTATTCTCCTCACAACTCTTTCTGATTCGAAAGCTCATGGAAAATCAACATTTCTCCCTCAAAGCTTTCCACCGTCCATCCATATTTCGTCGAATCTCAACCAAATAATTTGACGGCGACACTCTGAACTTGATTCCTTTGTGAGCCTGACTACTGGGGTCTCATTTGTGTTTCTGAGAATGCTGTCCCTCCTTAGGCACAATATCCATTTTCAAGAATATGTGTTAACATTAGGCTCCATGGGGGATAGAGTCCTCCCTGCGAAGCTCTAAGATCTCCTTTTGCAGTTCCAGTCACCTTCTATTGGGCTATGGAGTCAAGCTCAAAACACTTTGCTGAAAAATATAGGCCAATAAGTAAAACAAAAAAAACACACATGCTCCAAAGAGATTATTTATGTACAGTCCTAAACTAATTTATTTTTCACATGGTGCTAGGTGAAAGAAAATTTCCACCATAGCCATTCAAGTAACTTCCTAACTAGAAGCTCCTTTACTCTGTTGGTGATCACTAGCAGCTGATGCAACCGTGACAGTAGAACGACTACACCCTCCAGCTCCCCTTCAAAGGATGAAGTTGAGATGAAATAGGGTGGCTCAAAGATATGAAGGAAATGCCACTCCATGTACTCGATGACAGGCTCATAGAATGGGTGGAATATCCTAGAAAATTTGTAACAAGCAGCTTGATATGCTTCAGAAATTCTCACACGTGGCTGAATATCTCTGATAAGCATAGGTGGAAGAGGAGCTGATGTGGGCTGAATGGTCTCAGGTGATGGCTGCTCGCTTACAGGCTCTAGACATAAGATAAAATGCCCCTTTTTTCTGATCCTCTGGTTCTTCCTCTTCTTCTTCCTTGCTCTCCCAAGGGTCAGATTCGTATTCATCATAAACATGACCCGTGGGAAAGATCTGTTCTTCAAACTTTTGCTCAGTGATTTCTGCAGGCCCAAAACGACTAATTTCTTTGTAATATTCTTCTTTAATGAACAAAGGATAAGGCTATGCAGTCTGCTCTTAGAAGTCCTACATATCGAGCTCAGAATTTGATTCGTAGCTATCATATATGGGCTGGTTTCTCTTCTGATCAGCAAACTGTAATGTGGGGCTCTACTTCTCTTCATCCGAATAATCATCATAGCTTGGAACAACAGGCACGTCAAGAGTGGAATGAAATGCCTCTATGGTCATGAAATATTCAACACTATCATCATTAGTAGGGTTGTCAAGAACATTTGCTTCAAAAACTGGAAATCCTCTGTATTTTATTCAAAAAGGAAGAAATCATGATTTTCCTTCAATCCCTCAATCTTTGCAGAAAGAGTTTTTTCTAGCTCCATCAGCTCACTTAGAGAATCCTCGCCCTCCTCGTGGTCCTCATCCCCACAGGCTTTATCAGAATCAACCAAATTTTGATCACTGTCTTCATATTCATCAAGACAATCATGACAAATAAACTTATAGGAATAAAACACTTGACAATGCCTAGTGAAGGCTGCATGAAATTCTCCCAGTGAAGAAATTTTAGTAGGGGGTAAAGAATGATACCACTCATGAGCATCCCCTGCTAATGAGAACATGAACATCTTTAACAATACATCCTCATGATGTATCTCCCATTGATGCATGAGTTCATGAAAATCATGGAGATGCTGAGCAGGGTTGTCCTCTTTACATTCTAAATATGGGAAAATAATCACCCCATTCATTTGGAGTAGGGACAACATTAGGAAAACTAGGAACAACCGAAAAATTAAAAGGAGAAAACCTTCGAGCCATGATCCTTTCCATTTCGAATCAGTGGAGTCATTGATCGATCCTTGAATCATGGATTTTCCAGGTGAATGATGCACAACTTTGAATGTGTCTGGTCTTTGTTCACCATCAAAGGCCAGATCCTAACATTGTCATTCCCCCAAGGAACTTCTCAAGCTGAGAAAGAAGCTGCTGAAAACCTTCTTGAGAAAGCTCCTCTGGGTCAGCTTTCAGGTGTGCTAAAAGTAGCCACAACTGAAACAATGAAGTGGAAACATTGGAGTCGCCATAGTGGAGTCACCAGGTGCACAGTTGCAATCTTCGATGTACTAGGTTTTGATGGACCCTTAGAACCAGCAAGATTTGTCGTTCAATCCCAGGGAAAATATTCAAGTTCGTCCCTGGCAATGGTGCCATAAATGTTAGCACCAGAAGTCACCTCTGGATTGTGGCAGAGGTAAGCCTGATACCCATCAATTTTATATGTCACGATAATAAATTGGGGTGGTCAAATGGGCGTAGACCAAAGAAAATATCGCTTTAACTCAGAAACTCTAGGCCAGGCATGCATGAGTAAGTGAGGTCTTCATCTAGATTCAGTTAGGAAGTTGAGTTTAAAATGAGTAGAGGGAAGACTTGGTGAGAGTGGCGGACAAGACTGCTATGGGCATCATGCCTTCTAGTAGCTTGGAGAAGAAAAACAAGACACTGAAATGTGCCGAGATGACACAGTCACAACAACACAGTGATCAAACCTACATCACAATGCTACCGTAACAGCTTGACTGGATCCTCCAATTCTGAGCTACTCAGTATAAGAGGGAGAAGATAACACAGGAAACTTCTTAAAACTGGTGATAATATTTCTATGATCAAACATACATCACAACAACACAAAAACCCTCGACTGGATCCTCCAATTCTGAGTGTTTTAACACAACTGTTTACAAATATATGAAAAGAAGCTAACTTTCATTAAACAAGAAGTCTCAAATACAGATACATAACCAGAGAAACCAATGCTTCATCAAAACTTTACAATACGGGAGCCTAGCTCAACCATCGACCACAACAAAATATAAAATATGAGTATATATACTCAGAGTGACTTGCTCCCTACAAAAATGCGTTCTGATCACTGCATTTGAAGCTTCACGTTTCTCCTCCTTCTATCAGACAACACAAGCTTTTCTTTGTTAGACGTAGATCTAATACAACATGGGATTTGCAGGAAAATTCATGACAGGGCGACTTTGGGCTGTAAACCTGCCTCTACGACCAGGCCTCCATGCTTCCCATTTATGGTCAAAACTAGGTTTCAACAAACTTCTTTAGTTTCATTAACTGCGTTTATTGACATCCAGATGAGCCTTGACCTTCGGTCCCTGGCACAACTCTTATTCATTATTCCACATGAACTCGGGTTATGACCCTACACTTAAACACCAAAGGCGCTTCATGTATCGGGACCCGGGAGTATGGAAAAATACAAGCCCAACACTCTACCCTCCGAAATCCTGAAATCCAATCTATGAACTAGATCTTTAACACCTACTAGCTCCTCCCCTATTTCTCATCCATATGATTATCGATTGTGACCAAATACCTTAATCCAAAAAGGTGCTTCAGAATTCGTGACTTCGTGAATCCTGCTACTGAGTCCCTCGAATCCTTCAAGTTTTTAAATCCAAAATAGGGCTTAATGGTCCTTAGCTCCTCCCTTGGATTCTTTCCACATGACCCTGCCCCGTGACCACCGACTGAGCCCAAAAGGCCCTCGTCGCATTTCATGTATCGACGATGGGAAGGAGTCGACTCCTTGTCCTTCGAATTCTTGATTACCAAAATCATGATGGGGCTTAACTCGTGTTATCTCCTCCCTTTAGTTCCGCCACATGGCCTTCGGCTATGTCCTGGGGATAGACCTTCCAAGTGCGTTGGAACTTCGCGTATCGCTAGTTCTCGCTACTCCCTCCATTGACTTTCTTTAGTAGCGAGTCAGCGAAATGATGAACTCTCGCCACACATCCCCTCAAAATGGATGGTCCTGACAACATTGGGATAACCAATGGATTGAATTCAATCTGGCTTTCATGTATCAGGGATTTGAAACCCAAGACATAACCTGGCTCTCCCAGCTCGTGATCCCTGATATTCTGAAATGAACCAACATTCCAGATCTATTTGGATCGATAGATCTTATCTCTCCTGAGCTTCAAGAGATGAATGGATCTTAGCCTTATCTTCCTCGCAACTCTTTCTGATCCGACGGCTCATGGAAAATCAACATTTCTCCCTCGAAGCTTTCAACTGTCCGTCCAGATTTCGTCGACTCTCAGCCAAATAATTTGACGCCGATACTCTGAACTTGATTCCTCTGCGAGCCCGATTACTGGGGTCTCATCTATGTTTCTGAGAACATTGTCCCTCCTTGGGCACAATATCCCTTTGCAAGAATATGTGCTAACAGATTCATGAGATAAGCGCTACCACCTCCTACTACGAACATTGCTCATATCGACATGATTTCATCATTTACCATTGGACCCTTCAGATCCATTTATCTTTGGGTGGTACCTCATCTCGAGGATGTGGAATCATCTGGAGCTTCCATGCCATCAACCACGATTGAGATTTTCGATCCGAAAATCCCATTAACATCCATTGATATTGGTCAACACCATCCTCATATGGAGTGTGATCAACCTACTCCGCCCATATGGGTTGTTGACTCTTTGAGTTCACATGATTTCCTAGATACCGAGTTGCCTTTAGGATAAGCCCATCCTGGATATCATGGATTCCTGAGATGATCCCAAGGATGAGATGATGCATCAATCATCTTATCTTTATTCGGAACTGATGAGATTTAGCATGATCAATTTTAATCCATGACTGGGGGTATTTGTTGGGGAATCCAGTAGACCTCTTATTCTTGACCCTTTTCAACCTCGAATACATTTTTCAAAACTTACCACTGAATTCTCTTCTTCCCCTTCCATTGAAGATTTGCGTTTTGTACCTCCTTCACACCTTGATGGGTCTCATCAAGGAGATTACATAGCTCATGAAACCACTCATGATGAGCATCTTCGATCACATAAATTCATTATTATGTGGCATGTCCCTGACATGGTAAGTCATATGATGCCAACATTGGCTCATGAGTTCATTGATGATGAAAAATATCCTTGGTATGAGCCTAACCTTGGGCTCTACTTGGAATAAGCCATTAGATGCATAGTGCCCTGTACATAAGTGTGTAGTGTGAGTGTTTTTTGTTTTGCATATATTATATCCAAAAAATCCAAAAATATTTCCTTTTGAGATTTCATTATGCATTTTGACCCCTAGAATCTAGTTTACATATGTTGACAGGATTGCAGAGACATTTTTTTACAAAGATGGAAACTTCCATTGAACTTGAGGTGTGTTTTATCTAAATTGGCATATAGGGATAGGTTTTTCCCTGCGGTACCATCTTGCATTATTAACCATCCCTTTTTCCATCACTATAGGTTCGATCATATTGGGTTATGACATTAGCCACTCCATTTACATGTCATAACTTGCTTGAGAGTGCCTACCCTCCATGGTCACCATAGTTAGCACCCATATTTTCATTCGATGCCCATACTACAATTTTTCGTAGGCCCATGAACCCTCTTGTAGTCCCACCATGGCTTGATGATGAGACTCATTTCCCTCTCTTCATCTATACTTTGTCCATATCCCGTGGGGGTTCCCAAAATTGTTATGGTTCTTAATGGTTGCTTATGCATTTTCTATTTGCATCTTACATTCTTCTTATGCATTGTTGTTTGCCCAGATTGTGCTTACCACTATTGCAGTATCCTTTGACTATTCACCTCTTGTATTATTTGGCCTCTTTTTTGAATCTATCTACCCATGGAGAGAATAACCGCTAAGAGTGGATCTCTCTTTCCAGTACCATTTGCATTCATTTTTCTTAGGTTGGTTCCATGTTCTTGGAACATAGGAGAATGTAGTTAATCCACTCGTTCTCTCTAGATGAGTACACTTTTATCTCTTTTTCGAACTTGTTAAAAGACATGAAAAAGACACATTTTGAGTGAACTTTTACCTCTTTTCCGAACTTGTTAAAAGACATGAAAAAGACACCATCATGAGTATACTTTTAACTCTTTTTCAGGTTTGCTAAAATTGAACAAAAAAGACATTACCAAGAACACTTTTATCTCTCTTTTGTGCTCGTTAAACCATGAAGGAGACATCAAAATAAAAAAATAAAAACAAAACAATGTTTTTTTTTTACCATTGGTCTATTGTAAAAATGGCAGAGTCAGTTGAATCGCCCTTGAACATGGCACATTTTTTTATTCATCATCATATAGTTGGGTTTTATATTTCCTAGGATCCGTCCCATTAATACGATTCAAAGATACTCCTCCGACTGCTTACTCTTCTGGTCATCATGGAGAGTGATTCAATGCCTCCTACATTGATGCACTATATTCGTGTAGCTCTTGTGTCTTGGTGCCAAGTCACCATTGTGTCGTGCTATATGTTCAAGGGGAGTTTAAGCTTGACTCCGCCATCTGTTTTTTTGTTGACTTATCGAGTCGGTCATTCCTGTGTCAGTTTTACTTGGTGATACTCTCTCTTCACATTATCTCTCAGTGCATGTTTCATGTTGATTGTTGGGGGAACAAATTAAGGACCTCCTTTGATGGATCTCTTCCTATTGAATTCAACACATTATCTAGGAGAGAAATCTAGAAATGAGTTAGTACCTTGGATATTGCAGTCCTCAGTGGCAAGAATCGTGATCGACAATGGTTTTACATCATTGAATCCTAATCGATTGATTTTACGAGTGTTAGACATCATATCCTCTATTCACACTTGCTAGATTGTACTAGGTACCTTGGGGTCCATCTTTCTCATCAGTAGATCCCATCACGTTTTTTAATGGTATACCTCAACAACCGATAATCAGACGGTTTCTACCATACTCGACATCAGTTCATCTATTCACATGTTGTATATTTTTACATTAGGGTTTGGGATGAAGACCTTGGGATTGGGGCCACATCCTTCCATTACAATGTCCCCTCCCAAGCTGCAATGGAGTATATCACTTATCTATGAGTTCTTTGAAGTCTTCTGGGGAACTTTACTTAGTGCTCGTTGTCTTCCTGATATATATATATGTTGTCTCATATATCCAAATTGTATTTGATCATGGCTATGATCTTATTACTGAAATAGATCCACATTGTATTGGCTCGTGGCTATGATATTATTGATGACATGGATCCATCGTGTATTCTTTCGTGGCCATGATATTGAATTTCATGTCATGGATCCATAATGTATTATTTGGTGGCCATGATTTGATACTCTTCAGAGTCTGATTATGTCTATCTAGGGGATGGTCTATATATTCTTTTACCCTTGGTGTTTGATTGTAGATCCTCTTTGACCACCAAACCTCTTTGGTCTCTTCTCATGCTTCCTCATGGGCAATATTTTATTGTAATGCATTTCGTCCATCCATTTCTTTCTTGACCTCACACATTAGGGGGCATCTATTATAGCCTTAATTTCCACCCTAAAGGGCTAGAAGGGAATCTAACAGAAGATGAAATCCAAGAAACATCTATAGCTTAGGATTTGGGTCATTTTTTAGGGTATTCGCTAGTCATACATAGGACAACAAGCAACTAGTTATTGGTCAGCTATAGTGTAACCTACTATGACCTTTGCAACCTTCTAGATTCGTGGAGTTTAGAAGAGGAAAGCAAGGGATGAGTTGGTTATTCGTGGAAAGAGCCTTGGAACTCACATAATTTGAGTATCCATTGGTCTCTAGAAGATCTAGAAGCTCTCCCAAGCATTTTCCAAGGATCTATATAAAGAGGGAAAGTCTTGAGGATGAGGAGGAAGAATCATTTACATATATATTATAATAAAATTAATGATGCTTCTCCATCTACATCAATTGTAGTTAGGTTTCCTATCTTGGTTGAAGAGAAGAGGAGGATCGAGGAGCAAGGGGAAAATAGAAATGCATCTACATCACGAGATAATTGTATTGATGTAATTCCATTATTCAGATTAATAGATCATTGTTTTTCCCCTATGAATTTTTTTATTTTATGCATAAATGTTCAAATCTGGTTCATTTTTCTATAGATTAGGTTATATCCAAGATAGATCCAGGATTCGACCACTAGGAAGAGAACTAGAATGGTATTGTTTTGTCTTTTGTGTGCAGGAAATAGTTTGTAGAGATTGGAGCTAGAACTTCAGGACTATAAAAACTAGGATATACGAAGGAAAACCTTCAGGAAAATGTATTCCATTCTTCCATTTTCTTGTGTAATGTCGAATCTTATTACTTGTTTCTAGGAAAGCCATAAAATTCTAGTTCCCTGTCTATCTAGGAGCAATAGAAAGATCCTAGGGATATTTTTCCATACCATTGGTGAGAGTTTCTCCATAAAGGGGGGCCTTCTGAAAAAAAACCCTCTGGGGGAGATGAAGCCCCCACAAGGTTGGCTAGTGAAGGTATGAGGATCAATTATGATGAATGATGTGAAACAACCCTCACTGGTGAAATCACCTTTTATTAAGGTGAACACCCTCTAGGGGAACTAAGACCATGAATGAACATTTTCCCCAGGTACTACATGCACGTCCCACCTATAGTCACCTATGTAGATATTTAGGAATTGTCACTAAGGTTTCCACCTCACAATCAATAACTGAGAAAATAGTCGCAAGTTTGACCACACGTAAGGGTAGGGTGACTAATCTTGAAGCTTCAAAGGTGGCACCAATGAAACCCTCGTATACATAGTAATCGAAGTGATACTTCAAACACCAAAACAAGAAGAGAGGGGTAATCTCCCTACTTGCCTCGATGTGACCTCATGCTTGAATCCTGTGTTAGAGGAGCTTCCCGACACACTAATTGCAAAAAATGGGGTTTTCACTCTTTAAGGACTCTAGGTTTCATTTTGGTGGCCTTGAAGATTTTAGTCTTCAATATCCAATCCTATTCCAAGGCCCTAAACCTATATAATGTTGGTTTTATAATAAAAAAAAAGAGTCTATTTGATTTTATCTTTACAAATATTTTTCTTATGGTTGTTTTTTATGTGAAAGGGAAGATGGATGAAACTTTTGTGGTGCTTTAATCTTGACCCAACCAAAGCAATGAAATAATGCTCATGCACTTGTTCAATTAAATGAATTGTAGTTGTGGGAGGGAAAATAGATCTTTTGCTCTAGACACTTCAAAACAAAATCTCAAACACCAAGCAACCATGCGAATAATTCACATCCAAAATTATTACAAGAACTCAAACCAAACACTTCACCAATGCACTTTTGTTCCTAATGCTTCAAAAGATCATAACCATGCAAAGTTTTTTTTTATTAATATATCTTTACAAATGTAATGAAAAAATATTCGTAATCTAATCAAGAACACAATATGCAAAAGGAAAACCAACAAACTAGGAAGCAAAGGGTAGTGTGATATTGGTAGTGATGCCCCTTGGCACACTCTAATGTATACACAAGATCTCAACCAAAAACTCACAAGGAATGGATATCAACAATGTAAAATCCAATCAAAAAGGAAAATTAACCAAATGCAACTATCAATCACTCCAAAATACAATTTATACCCCAAATTTCAGAAGCAACACTTTGATGCAATTTTGAAAAGAGGTCCTAAAATGCTCCAAAAAGGATGATAAAAAAAAAGAAATTTTCTTTTTATTTTTTATTCCATTCAAAGAATAATGAAAAACTATTTCTAAAGCTAAGTTATAAAGGTTCTCTTTCCCAATAATAGGGACCCTAGACTTCATTGGAAAAAACCAAGAATTGTTTTTCATGAAAAACAATTTTTTTTTTCACCCTACATGCCTTTTTTTGTGGACTCTATTTGGGTAGTTGCAAGTCACCCTTCACTTGATTATCGACTAGTTGAGGGTTGTTGTTTTTGTAACCTGTGAAGACACTAGTATGACTTATAAATTCCCCCCCTTTGCGGGTCATATGACTTGCAATAAGAGACTCGTCGCTGTACACCAATAGTGCAACAAGTGACTACTGCAATTTTTTTGAAAAAAAAGAAAGATCTGTCTTAGATCCATTCAGATTTGATGGATTTAATCTTTGAGGAAGTAACAGGGAAGAGATAAACTAAATCAAGAACATAAACAAAGGATAATTGACAACGGATTCTAAACTAGAGAACAATCAAATATTCTTCCCTAGTGGAGTCGCCAATTCTGTTATGGGGAAAATATCACCAATGCTATGGAAAAATATCCCTAGGATTTGCCTACTAATCCTAGATAGACAGAGGGATATACTTCTATGGTTTTCTTAGAAACAAGCAACAATATTCAACATTACACAAGGAAATATAAGAATGTCATACCTTTTCCTAAAGGTTTTCCTTCATATATCTTGGCTGCTATAGTCCTAAATTTCTAGCTCCAGTCTCTAGAACCTGCTTCCTACACACAAAAGACAAAACAATACCATTCTACTTCTCTTCCTAGTGTTATAATCATAGATCTAGCTTGGATCTAACCTAATATATAACAAAATAAACCAGATATGAAAATTTATGCATAAAAGACAAACATTCATAGAGGAAAACCAATGATCTATTAATCTAAATAATGGAATTACATTAATACGATTACCTCATGATATAGATGCATTCCTTTTTTCTCCTTGATCCTTGATCCTCCTTAAGTCTTCAACCAATCTAGGAAATCTGAATGTAACTGATGTAGATGGAGAAACACCTTTGAATTTTTGCATCATAGATCTATAAATGATTCTTCCTCCTCATGCTCAAGATTTTCCTTCTTTATATAGATCCTTGGGATGGGCTTGGGAGAGCTTCTAGATCTTCCAGAGACTAATGGACACTCAAATGATGTGAGTTCCAAGGCTCATGTCATGAAGAACCAAATAATCCCTTTCTTTCCTCTTCGAAACCTTGTGAATCTAGAAGGTTGCAGAGGTTGTCATAGGTTGCACTACAACTGACCATCTACTAGTCACTTTTTTCCTATGTAGGACAAGCGACAACCCTAAAAATTGACATCCGTGCACATGTGATGAGATTCCAAACATCCATGCATTGCCCCTTGCATCCACACAAGCAGAATCATCCCATGCTCAATATGAGGCTGAAAAAGCCACTAATTTTATTGAATGGATTCAGAACATCTAGCAATAGGTCCATGATATTTTACAAAAATCCAATGCTAATTACAAACAAAACCATGATCAACAATGGGTGCCACACAAGTTTCAGGTGGGAGACAAGGTATGATTGTATTTGAAGAAAGAGCGCCTTACATGACCCCATAGAAATATTTGTCCACTTAGATATGGACCTCACACCATCACCAAGGCTATGGGTGACAATTATTTTGAGCTAATTATCCTCCCCTTCCTTGGCATGCACCTAGTGTTCAATGTGAACTTCCTTCGACCATACTTCCCACCATTATTGGACACATCGGAGATTGCAGAGAAATTGACAATGATAGAGATCAACCCTGACTGCATGGAACATGCAACCATTGATTAGATAAAATACACTCATATTAAGAGCACTCACCAACAAAGGATCCATATTTATCGGGTTGTCAAAGAAGGGAACCTCTTACACCAAAGAAAGTGGATCACCCAGGGCCAAGTTCAACAAAAGTTTCCCCATCTAATGGGGGTGCTCAACAAATTAGAGACCATTGCTTCCTAAGGGGGGTGAAATAGTATTAGTGGATATTGGTGGCCACCCACCTAGTCTGTTGGCTCAAAGAACAATTTCCATTTTGGTAGTTTGTTTTTACATCTTTTTGGGTCCCAAACTTTCGGGGTTGTTTTGAGGCCCTAAACGACATTTTTTGGGCTCGACGACGCCTATCATGTAGCCAAAGGAAAATGCTAGGTTTAACTGAATATGTACTCCTTGTATATACATTTCCAACGGTGTATCAAACACCCAAAATAGAGATCATATGAAAATTTACACACTCGAGAAGTTGACGTATCAACACCCCCATCGGGGCCCACAAACCTTTTGGCGTTTCATCTCTCGGGGTTAGGGTTTTGGATTTTTAGGCTTTTCTCATTTATGTTTTATGTTAAAAAGGAATTTGGAGCCTCATTGTACTCATGTTCTCGTGAATGATCATATCTATCACGTCTCTTCTCAAAGATAAGTTGCCACCATTTGAGCAAGTTTGTTTCAGTTTGCATTTTTACAGTTTCAATAGGTTCTCTTTATTAATAGAAGTCAAGTTTTATGGTATCTTTGTGTGTTTCTTTGCTATACATCTATATTTCATTCCGTTCCATTTATAAATCTAGATCATAGTTGGGATCATGAGCACAATGGGTATGTCAAGGGAAAACAATGAACCGAATAAAAGTGACAGCAATGTGGATATAGATCCATGAATTGCACAAATAAGTATTGTGTTGATGTCTATATTTCCTCTTGAATTATGGATAACAATAAAATGTTTATGCATGAAATTGTGATTAATGTGCATGTTGTTTGACATTTTTTATAGGCATAATTATTAAATTCCAAGAGTATGGAATAGGACTAGAGAAAGAGAGAGGATATGTTGCTGAAGCGGCTAAAAGATGAAGGCATGGCAGGTGTTGCTGAGATGCTAGGAAACCAAGGATGGCGTTCCTTTTGAAAGGGGAGGGGAATGTAACACCCCATTTATAAAACCTTGATTTTATGCAATTAATCATGTTTAATTATTTCCATGCTACCCCCTCACTAATACCTCTCATGGTATCATGTCCATTACTTTCAAGGCTTCACCCATGAGTTAGCTAGTTGGAATTTCCAATCAAACAATAATACAATTACAATGTTTATATGCCAAGCCATGGCATATGAACATTGTAACTATATTATTGTTTGATTCGAAATGCCAAATAGATGAATGATGGGTGAAGCCTTGAAAGTATTGTCCATGATACCATGATAGGGACTAGTGAGGGGGCAACAAAGTGGGATTCATGTGCAAAGATCCCAAGTCACCTTGATGAATGATGTGGAGGAAATAACCATAATTCCTCTAGCTTACAGTGGAAGAAAAATAATTAATGAGAATGGGGTTGGTAGTTGAACCACCAACCACCCATAATGAATGGAAGTATGGGAGGAATGGCTAGTATAGCAGACACTTTCATCCAAAGGTACCATAGCGTACCCATTTTACAATCCCCAAGTTGAACCACATATTCCTTTTGACAGAAGAAATGAGGAAAGGTTGAGAACCTTCCCGTGTTTAGTGCACACAAAAGATAAGGCACAATGTGTGCAAGAGGAGGAGAAGAGAGAAATCGAGGAGTTCTGGTCTCAGAAGCACACAAAAATAGAGAAAGATAGCTCTGAGTTTTGGGTCTAAAATAAAGACCCGAAGAGAAGAGAATCAGTGCAAGAGAACTAGAAGTAGACTTCGTGGAGGAACCATGTGCAGACAGAGTGAAAAGTGGTATAAGAAGGTATTGATAAGGAGGTATCGCTTCCATGAGAGGAAAGACTCATGTTGTAGAAGAAGAGGCTTGTGAGAATAACAGAGGAATCTCTAGAATGCATACCTTAGCAAAATAAGGACAAGGTTGTATGCCCATGACATGAATGGTTGTGCTGGAATAGAGAAGAACCAAAGTCCAGACTGGAGAAAAAGAGGGCCACGAGCTTGATGCTTGCTAGAAAGAAACCGACAATGGAAGGAGAGGAAACTAAGGGATAATGTAGTTGTGGAGGGACTGTCTTGTGTAGAGGAAATCCAACTAGGAAGGCATTTGATAAACCTCGTGGAGGTCCTGAGCTTAATGGAAAGAGAGGAAACTTTTGGTGTTGCCAGTGGAGTGGAGGAGACTAACTTCCTTGCCATTCTTTGACTTGTTGAGCCAATTATGAGAGTCCCCTAGTGGTATCATGGTCTGGAATGGGGGTGGCCTACTGCTAAAGTTATTGAGCAAGCATAGCATATGGTTGGGTGCAAAGGTGTACACCCATATTCAATTGGTTGGCTATAACTTGTAACAGATAAGTATCTCTATACCTTGTGTAATTGAACTAAAATGTATGGATGCATGTTTGCATTTGTAATCAAGAGCATGTATGATTTATTTATGGGCTTGGTGTTGTCCTCACAGAGGTGAAAAAGGGAGAACTGTTCACAATGTACAGCAAGATGAAATAGTGGAGGACATGGGAAGAAATGTGCCAAGGATCTATGCAGCCCTGGACAACAAGCAAGCAAAGTATCAGTCACATATGATTGAAGTGGAAGGTATGATTAGCAACCAAAACATTGCTATTTTAATTGATTCAGGAGCTAGTCATAGTTATATAGATCCTAAGATGGTGGAAAGTTTGCATTTGCCAAGAAGCAAGCATGGAAAATCTTGGTTGGTGTAGTTGGCTACAGGAGCCAAAAGAAAAGTTAATGAGATGGTTAAGTCATGCCTCATGGACATGAATGGACTGAACACCAAGGAATATTTGAACATATTGCCTTTAGGTTCCTATGATTGTCTAATTGGGATGGATTGGTTGGACCAACATCATGCTCTCTTAGACTATCATAACAAAGAATTTACTTGCTTGGATGAGGAAGGGAACCAAAGGAAAGTGCAAGGAATTCCTAGGGCAGTAACCATCAGAGAGATTTCAGCATTGCAGCTGAAGAAATGTTACAGAAAAGGGTGTCAAATATTGGTAGCACATATGGAAGAGACACATAGAGATAAGGTGCCAAAAATAGAAAATCATGCAGTCTTGGAAGAATTTGAAGATGTGTTCAAGGAGGTACCAGGACTACCCCCAAGGAGGGACATTGATTTCTCTATAAATCTAATGCCTGGAGCAGCTCCAGTGTCAAAGACTTCTTACATAATGAGTACACCAGAGCTGAAGAAGTTGCAAATGCAGCTTGAAGAAATTCTTAAAAAAGAGTATATACGCCCAAGTGTGTCACCTTGGGGTGCCCCATTATTGTTTGTGAAAAAGAAATATGGAACATTAAGATTGTGCATTGACTTTAGACAGTTAAATAAAGCGACTGTGAAGAACAAGTATCCTCTGCCAAGGATTGATGATCTCTTTGATCAATTGAAGGATGCCAAGATATTTTCAAAGATAGATCTCAGGTTAGGATACCATCAAGTAAGGATTAAAGAGGAAAATATCAGCAAGACCACCTTCAGGACAAGGTATGGTCATTATGAGCTCACGGTGGTGACATTTGGGTTGTCAAATGCACTAGCTGTTTTCAAGTGCTTAATGAATGGTGTTTTCCAAGTATATTTAGACAAGTTTGTCATTGTCTTTTTGGATGAAATTCTTATATATTCTAAGTCAGAAGAAGATCATGAACATCATTTGAGGATGGTGTTGCAAGTATTAAGGGAGCATCAATTGTATGCCAAATTGAGCAAGTGCTCATTTTATCAGAAAAAAATTCATTATTTGGGGCATATCATTTCAAAGGATGGGATATCAGTGGATCCTGAGAAGATAGATGCCATTAGAGAATGGTCAACACCATAGAATGTGACAGAGGTCAGATCATTCATGGGCCTTGTAGGCTATTATAGGAGATTTATTGAAGGATTCTCAAAGATTGCACACCCAATCACTTCCTTGCAAAGAAAGGGTGTGAAGTTTCAGTGGACACTAGATTGTGAAAAGAGTTTCCAACACTTGAAACAATTATTAACAAGTGCTCCAATACTAAGGATTGCAGATCCAAATGAAGACTTCATTGTATGCACAGATGAATGTAAAGAAGGACTTGGTGGAATCCTCACTCAAAATGGATTTGTTATATGTTATGAATCAAGGACGTTGAAGGAGCATGAAAGAAACTATGCCACTCATGATTTGGAGCTGGCAGCCATAGTGCATACCTTGAGGAAATGGAGACACTACCTCATGGGGAAAAGGTTTGAGATGAGGACATACCATAATGGTCTGAAATATTTGTTTGATCATCCAACTCTAAATGCTAGGCAAAGAAGATGGTTAGAGTTTTTAAGTGAATATGACTTTGATATAAAGCATATCAAGGGGAAAGAGAACAAAGTGGTTGATGCACTCAACAAAAGAGTGCATAAAATGCATGATACAACCATTATCATGTACCAATCATATTTGAAAGATGGAATTCTAGAGGCTACAAATTTAGATTTGCATTACAAGGAATTAGTGGCAAAATTAGAACAAGGTATTTTGTAGTAGAAAATTGAAGAATACAAGCTAGATAATGATGAAATTCTCATGTACAGGGGCAGAATTTATGTACCAAATTCTAATAAATTGAAAAATCTGATAGAGGGAGAAATGTATAACGTACCTTATGCTGGGCACCTATGATATCAAAAAACTATTGCAGTTGTCAAGAGCCAATATTATTCACTAGGCATGAAGAAAGAGGTTGTTGATTTTATTGCTAGATGTTTGGAATGTCAAAAGGTAAAGACAAAGCATAGACACCTAGCTGGTTTGCTACATCCATGATCCATTCTTGAGTGGAAATTGGAAGTTGTGGCCATGGATTTCATCACTAAACTTCCCAGAACAAACAAGCAACATGATTCTATCATGATAGTGGTGGATAAGCTTACTAAAGCTGCCCATCTTATTCCAGTTAAGCTCACTCACAAGGCAACGAACATTGATGATGTTTATATGAAGGAAATTGCCAGATTACATGGCATACCCAAGACAATTGTGTCTAACAGAGATCCAAAATTTACCTCAAAATTTTGGAAAGGGTTATTTAATGGATTTGGAACAAATTTTAATTTTAGTACAACTTATCATCCATAATCATATGGAAAAACAGAGAGGTGAATCAAGTGATTGAAGATATGTTGAGGATGTATGTGATAGATAAACCATCAAAATGGGAAGACTACCTACACTTGGTAGAGTTTGCTTATAACAATGGGTACCAAGCATCTCTAAAGATGATCCCATTTGAGGTACTTTATAGAAAAAAGTGCAACACACCAGTAAGTTGGGATAACCCAGCAGACAGAGTAGTGGTTGGACCATATTTTCTCAGGGAAATGGAGGATCAAATGATTAAAATAAAGAAAAATTTAAAGGCTACCCAAGACAGGAAGAAAATCTATGCTGATAAAGCCAGAACTCACAACGAATTTAAAGTGAGTGACCATGTATTTTTGAAAGTGAAGGCCAACAAAAGTTCCCTAAAGTTGGGAAATTGTTCAAAGTTGGAAGCTTGCTATTGTGGGTCGTTTGAAATCCTAGAGAGGATTGGTCCAATAGCTTATATGATTGCATTGCCTGCATCTATGTCTATTCATAATGCATTCCATGTATCGTTGCTAAATAAATATATACCTGATGTTAATCATGTTATTGATTGGAATGTGATTCAGGTGGAGCAAGAAGGCGCTTTCCAAGTGCACTCGGTACGCATTTTGGACTGAAAAATAAATCATCTCCGGAATTGAGCCATAGGGCTTGTAAAGGTCCAATGGACCTGGTAGGGTTCTGAGGACACTACTTGGGAGCATTAGGATACAATGCGGGCATAATACCCACATCTTTGTTAGGATTTTTGAATTTTTTTTTGTATATGGGTACATGATGCACTGAGGACAGTGCATAAATAAGTGAAGGGGATTGTAATATCCCTCGGTCGAACCCAATTGTAAATGTAATGCAAGTGTACTTAAGATGGTGAGCTATTTGACATCATTTTGTAATGCACCTTTCATGGCATAGTGCGTGCATGTACTAAACAGTAAAATGATGTAGTGTGCACAGTCCCGGATACCCTGCACAGTAACTAAAGTGCGCGCAATATTGAGGTCAACGAGTCTTTGTGTCTATGATATGTGTTATAGGTTGGTGAGCCAGTTATTATAAGATGGGATGCTTATGTTTTGGAATTAGGTCATAGCGCCTAGATGTTAAAAGGCCAGTGTGCCTATTTTGTACATATCTCATGATTAATATAAAATGCATCACTGCACGTAGACCGACCACGATAAAAGAGATGGGGGACTAAAGTCCACTAGTTATGGAAAGGGAGGGGCTAAGTTAAGGAAAGGGGCTAAGCTAGGGATCTTGAGCCAAAAAGGAATATTATATTAATATTTCTTAAAACATAAAGTATGGATAATTATTTTATTCTAAATTCTAAAGTTGGGGACAAGTGGGCCAAAGTAGCTCCCAACATGACAAGTGTCAAGTTGGGGACATTCATACATATTGTTGGGATGTAGTTCATTTTCAAACTTCCCCATCATTCTTACGATCATATTTCCATTATTCTTCCCGTCATTCCTTCCATCATTCAGCCAGGATGCCATGACAATTTTCACTCACGCAGTTAGTTATCCTCCATACTTTCTGTCACTATACCTGAGCTTGTATCCATGGCCATAGAGGTTTGTGTAGCTGGCTAGCTGGGAAGCTGGACTGAAGAAGTGGGTTGTCAGGCTCATGGGATACTAAAGAAGTGGGTTGTTAGGCCCATGGGATATTGAAGAGGAGGGTTGTAAGGCCTGAGAGCATTTCTCTCAGTGGGAGAATTGCTGGGAATTGATTTCCGAAGGTGCTAAACTACAACTACAGTACTTTGATACTTCCTATCTAGCCTATTGCTGAAGCCTAGAAAGGAAGTGGGGCAGCCGAATGACTATTGAGCAGAGAAGGGGCACACTTTCTGGGTGGGACAGACATGTGGGGAATGAGGGACTGTAGGTTGTTAGTTGAGTGGCACCTGAGACAAAGTCTTTCATGTTGTCTATGAGCCTTTAGCCTGGTTAGGAATCCCTTTACCTGGGTGGAGTTTAGTCCCATCTTAGGGGTGACTTACTTTTGAAAGTGATGAACAATGTGGTCTAAGGCTGGGAGGTTTGTGGATGGTCTGGACGCAGTTGGTGATATTCTTACAAAGATAAGTGTAAACTGTGTGATAAATTTACATGTTGCATTGTTATTTGCATGCTTATTTTTATGGGTTTCACCTATGCATGATTATAACTGTCTATATGTTTATGGGTATTTCGCGTATATGCTTCATGTTTGTGTTTACTGTTATTTCAGTATGAATTCATGCATTTACGTAAAGTATTTGTCTGTTACGTTTTATATATATATATGCTTCCACAAGTGTTCTGTGTGCATATGTTTTAATTGCGTGTAGATAGAAAAATTTATGTGGCATAGCCTAGTATGATGTTGGGTTTGTTATAGTATGTTCCGCAGAGAAAAGAGAAAGAGTTCTCTGGCATAGCGTGGCCCGACATGGATAGTCGGGGACGTTACAAGTAGTGATATCAACAATTTCAATGGGTTGCTCAAAATATTTGGATTTACCTCTCGTTTGGGATGAAGTTTCTGCTACATCATCCTTCACAAGAAAATTTTGCTTGGTTGTTGCTCTTGTAAAAGGCCTCCTAGGCTTAACCTTTTCTGCAGCAACGGGTGAAGGAAAAAAAATATTTCTCCCTCTCAAACTTGTGGATTTACTTGAAGGAACCTCCATAGGAGTGGGATTTTCCATGGGTGAAGCTCCCCTGTGTGAAGGCTATGAAGGCCCTTCTACTTCTGTTTCATTTGTTTCTCTATCATCTATATCAGTCATAGCACCCCTTTTCTTCTTGCTAACCTATGAAAACACAGTCCTTTCAACATGAGTAGGATTTTGTCTCTTAGACCGTGGAGTGGGGGAAACATTTAACTGAAAGTGTGATGCAATGAGGAATGTTTCCCAATCGGTGCTTGTCTTTCTCAACTCTTCCATCACCAACATTTTAATAATGCTAGAGTGAAAGACACTAGTGTCTACTTTCTTAGACTTGGCTTGAACTCTATCAACCATCTTACTAATGCTTCTAAAGAGGTAAAAGGGGAGGTTCATTACTTCTTTCCCTGTGAAGTGTAATAGTAGACTGATGTGGTATTGGTATACCATGTTAAATATTCCCTCACAGGTGAAATACCTTTGGATCACCTTCAAAATCTAATCAAAACCTTGAATTATGTGGCTTCTAGGTACCCCTTTCGACAAGTTGTCTCCCTGACACTCTTCCTTAAGAAATTCCTTGGAGAAGGAAGCATTTAAT
>ML789263.1:69591-126276 GCA_009831015.1 Picea engelmannii
GGGGGGGGGGCGGGGGGCGGGGGGGTCCAGAATAAGTAGTTTCCTAAAACCACTCCTATACACATGGAAGCTCCACAAGTCAGCGTACACCCCCCCTAAAACAACTTACCACCTTAGGGGGGGTCCATAATTACCACCTTTCCCCAAAAAACTGCTTTCGCAACGTTTTTGACCAGTCTTTCTCCGAAGATGTTTCTGGGAAAACGGAGATGAATTTTAAAAAAATGAAAGAGGTTTTTGTTAATAATGGGCTGAATAATAAAAACCTCTCCCATTTTTTTCAAAGGTACCATGATCAGGGAGAATCGAAGCCATCTTCAAGTCCTATTTTTCCAGAATTCTGATTTTTCCCGTTACAATCCCCATTTTGCGGGAGATGTTTCAGAGAACTGGAAACGAATTTAGAAAAAATGAAGGACGTTTGTGTTCTGAACTAGTTTATATTAAAAAACCTCCCCTGGTGTTTACACATACCTCTCATATTTGGATAATCAAAGACTCATTGGGACCCCTTTTTTCATAATTTGAGGAGGGAAAATTTTCCATAGGATGACATCTGGCGAAGGAAAAATCGACTGGATCTCCACAAAATCCTACCATATCCTGATCTAAAGATCTGAAATCCACTTAGAGGCGGCCAAATAATCATCAAAGGCTATCAAAATATGTTACCAGTAACTGATAATTGGCACACATTTAAAGAAATCCGTGCAGTGCTGGTGAAATCCCAATTTTTCTGCAGTGCAATTTTGTCAGTTTAGATTTGATTGAATGAAATCGTAGTCATTTGATGACATGATCATTGTAATAATGGGGATAAATACTTCATGTTTTGAGATAAGAGAGGTTCGACCTATGTGAAAGAAGCTCCTTGGGCTCTGTAAATCTTGGGTGTCGGGAAATCCCAACAGATGTAAGAAAGACCATGTTCATTTCTTTTTTAATTTAACACAACAAGCCTACTTATGACTTGAGATTCATCATGGCGTTTCTTCTCAGCAATGTCTCTTCTTTTTTTATTTGTATCTTACAGATTATTTCTAAGAGCAGTATGATTGGAATTCACCCTTTGGTGCTCCTTTTATCATAGAGTGGGCTCGTCATGTATTTTTGATGTCATGTTACAAAATCCATCCATAGCTAGATACTTTGTTTTAGCCATCATATTTGTATGTTGATTCTTCTGCAGCTGCATGTAGACATTCACCCATGTTAGGTGCATCTTATGTAGTTGAAAATTGTTATGTGTCTATGGTTTTACTTCCATGATTCATCCTTGGTTAGATGCTCTGTTTGGTGGTCTACCACTTATTTTATTTCTTCTAAAACTGCCATAAGAAATTCATCCTTTGTCAGATGCCCCTTACTACAATGGAATCTTTTCTTTTTCAGACTACCTTTACATCACTTTATACCTGCTGAGCAAGGTTCCTATTTTGCCTCAATGTTTGAGGGAGGTTCTCAGCGTATGTTGAACTGTAAACCATTGAATTTCATGACCTGACTCCATTCTGCCCAATGGTCCTTTATTATGTCTCAACCAAACCAATTCAAAATCCATAAACAAACCTATGTTCTGCATAACTAGCCTAATATCCCTTTTCAAACAAATCTATATAAAACAGAGAGATCCCTCTCTTAGTCTTGGAGGGATAGATCCGAGACTCGAAGTGGTTTTGATGTTGCCTCTGTGAATGCCTTCATAGCCTTGGTAAAATTACAGAGTGATAACACACCCTACAAAGTTGATTTCCCCATCCAAATTCTCAATAATTTGCACAAGTTGAGTTGGTCTATTATTAGAATTTGGGTTGGGTTTAGCTGGTAATTGAGGGTGCATTTGAGGTTGAGGTTTTTGGGGTAATTGGAGTGGATCTTGTAAAGTGGGTTGAGCTTGAGGAGCCATCCCCATGGGACACTACCAGTTTTGATTCCAATTTGGGGCTTGGGCAGTTGTGCTAGTCCACTGTGAAGGATAAGGGTTATTATTTGAATTGTGCCATGATGGGGTAGGGTATTGCGAGTTAGGCCAGGTGGGATTTGCAGTTGGTTGATTTGGCCAGGTGGGATTTGCAGCTGATTGATTTGGCTAGGGTGTAGTAGGATATTGTTGGGACTACCAGGTGGGGTTAGCGAATGGTTGGCCCTACCATGTGTTTATAGAATTATGTTGTTGACCATACTGCCAATAAAAGAAAGAGGAATGATCTTGTAGTGTACCTGGGGGATGAGCCTTCCATTGGCGATGCTAAGCCGTAAGATATACTGGTTCTGTTTCCTCTTTCAATTCTTTAAATAAAAAATTTAGCCCTGGGAGCGATGGACATTGCTCTGTTGCATGGTGTTTGGCACATATGGTGGAAACTCGAACCACATCCAATGGACATTCCCTCGGCCCATGTTTCTTTCTTCATCGGTGGAAAAATATGGCCAAGGACTGTTTTTCTTCTGTTTGTTTCTGTTTAGCCTGTAAAACATCCAATTATGTAGTCAGAGTACTCAAAATGTCAGTTTTGAAATTTTCTAAAAGGTTACCAACTTTTTCTTGGGTGACACCCCCACTAGTAATGTTTCTATTTCTAGTGAGGGGAGTCCGCATTTCTGATTTGGTTCATGTGCTTCCATGTGAACACCTGATGCACAATTGGATAATGTCATCATAAGTCTCTTGATAAATATCATCTTTCCCCATTAAATTCAGTGTTTCTACCCATTCATCCCTCATATATTTTATCATAGTTTCTTTAAGTACCTCACCTAGTAGTGTATCGTAAGGTGATATTTGCAAATTATATTGAAACCTTTCAACATATTCTTCTAGTGTCTCATTTTATTTTGTAGTCATTTGAAAGATTCCATCTTTTAGATCCCTGGTTCTACAGTAATCTTGATATTTCGTCAAGAAGGCTTGTTTCATTTCATCCCATGAATTTATAGTTCCTCCTCCTAATCCCATAAACCATTGCAAAGCTACTCCTTTCAAGGTGGAAGAAAATAACTTTAGTTTATGGGGTTCAAAGGTGTATTCATAACCTCTACACAGGACATCAAATTTGAATAAGAACGCATCAGGGTCCTCTGAGATTAATCCATGAAAGGTTGGAAGATTTTGTAATGGAATGGCTTTCATTGGGGCATTAGAAACTAGATCGACTATAGGATATTCCAAGGTGGAATTCTGAGGTCGTGGTGGATTTTGTTGTGCCATTTGGTCAAAGATATTCCAATAGTCTTCAGGGATTTCTCGATTTGGGCATTCTATTTGGGATGATTGATTACTTGGTACCTTAGGGAATTTAATTGCACTACCTCTATTTGGATTTCAAATGTACCTTCTTCTATCAAAATCATAGGAGATCTAGGATAAGGTGGTGGCGATGGTTTTTCTTTAGAAACCCCATTGGTCTCCCCTTCTCCTTCTTCCAAATTACAAGAGTTTCCCTCGTCTAAAGGGACGAGATGTGGAGTATCTGTATTTTGAAAACTTTGTTTAGTCCCTTCAGTTCTGCTATGAACCTCAACATGAGCTGCAGTTGGTGAATTTGTTACTTGAGGGATTCAGGCAGAACCCTTTCGAGGTCCAACCGAGGCTTGATATTCAACTTTTCGGATGATTTCGTCTATGAAAGTGCTTCTTCCAGGGGGGCACCGAGCCCTGGGCTTTTGTAGTTTTTGGTGGGGGTTTTGGTTTTTCAGGTTCTTTCTTCTTAGTCATACACACTCACACAAAATTCTAAGTACCTATATGACCTCTATGCATCAACTGAAGGTAGGTGTTGGCACAAGCATTTTACTTGTTGCCTACGTAGGTTCTTACCTTTCGTTTTCAATACCTCATCCTCCAAAGATGCAACCTATGCTATCTTTGACATTCTCCCTAGAAACGACGCCAAAATTTTGGGCTCTAAAGATGTCCTAAAACAACCTTACTTTAACATTAATTTATAAACCAAGGATTCGTCTTTTCTTTCAAGAATATCAGCAAAGTCTATGCAGATAGTTGTAGAGGTTTAAAATCATGTAATCAAAACAAGTCCGAGTTTATCAACAATCAAGTTCCTCACACATTCACTAAAACTCTGAAACTAAGATCTTACTCAACATAATTATAATCTAATCAATAGCATGTTGTGAATCAAAGGCATTAACAAATTCGTTGAATTCATCTAGCTAAGAAATAGGAATTTAATCTATGAAAATACATTATAAACTTGATCTATTAATGATTGTCTGACTTGCTGGAAAAGAACAACTAAGTATTGTAAAATCAAGAAGGAACAACAAATGCAGATTTAAGCGAAAGGAACAACAACTGTAAATTTAATAAAAGGAACAACACATGTGAAAATGAGAGGAACTTTCAAGCAATAAAATACAACAATGGAAAATGGAATAGCAATCGATAATCTAATGAAACATCTATCCTTTGTAAAATAACATAACCAATTTATAAACACATCAACACACTCACGCATTTATCTTAACTGTTGCAAAGAGATTTAAATCACAGAATTGAAATCAAATTGATACAATTACAAATTGAGACAGTGACTCCTTCCGACTGGGCCCATGGTCTTCAGAAGCATTGTTGCTAGAAACTCAATATGCAAAGATAGTAAAAATGATCAAGGCTTCCATTAACTTCATAACTAGTAAAATTTTTACAATAGAATTCTTGTGGAGAGCGATTCATAGATCTAAATGCTTGGATAATTTTCTTGTATGTTTCTCTATGGTTCATCACCCTCTATATATTACAATGATATGGGTAAATTAAGCTATCCCGAGGATCAAGAGATCCTCATGATTGATTTTACTATTTATAAAGATTACAAAATAGAGAATCAATCTTCCTCAAAACTGCTTTGCGCCTGATTTCTTCAACCTCCAATAGTTTACGCATCTTCATAATCTTCTTAGATATCTTTATTTTAACAATATTTGTCCATTCCTGCAATAAAATCAAACAATTCAAACCGAAATTCAGAAATTACCTAATATCACTCAATAATATTTCTAGAAGACTTTTTAATCATTTTATGTCCTAATTATTTCTAATTAATAGAATTTTCAATCAAGATTATATCATAAACCATGGTGATAAGGAGGATATTTGTACCTTTTTCTCAACTCAACACCCCCTCTTCATGATATGTTGGTTCTTCTGGTTGAATTGTTGGGGTCACGAAAGTGGAAGTGGGGTCTACATCGATGATCTGTCTTTTTCCATTATTTTATGAATCAGTTTCTGGCTCCTTGTATTTGATCTTGGCCACCAATGATTGTTTTGAGCGACATTCATCAGTGTTGTGCCAGAGGATTTTGTATAAATCACACCACTTTCGAGTGTCCTTCTTCTTTTTTCTGTGACCCTTATTTTCCTTTTGCTTGAACTGGTTTTTGGGAGGCTGTTTATTAGGGCCATCTTTATCATACTTTGTTTGTTGCGGATTTGTAGACCCAAACTCCCATTTTTTCTGGTGCATAAATTTCTGCTCAATTTTGAAAGCATATTTATAGGCATCTCCCATCGATGATATATGAAAAAACTCCATTTTAGTTTGGATGTACCTATGTAGAGCCCCATGGTATTTCAGAACCAAACACTGCTCAAAATCTTTGATACACATCTTGGTGTGAAAGGTATGAAAGGTGTTGGTGAAATCTGACATTTCTTGGCCCCTCTCTTGACGCAATGTCATCCATCTCATGTACTAGTCATCATAGTTACCAACATGGTAATATTGTTCCTTGACTGCATCCACAAAAAACTCCCTAGTGGATTCGGCCCAATATATTCCAGACTCCTCAATGCAACTTTTCTCCTAGTAATTTTTCCACCAATGTTTGACATGGGGGAGATATTTAAGGAGTGCGAAGGTGATATTTTCCCTGTTGAGAAAATTGTGAACAGAGAAATAACCTTCTAGCAGATTTAACCATTTTTCTAGGGCATCTGCATCTATTTTTCCTTCAAATACGGGAATACCCAAATTAACTTGTACCTTGAAAGATGAGGTATCTTCAAAGTGGCCGCTTGATGAAGATGTGTTTATTGCTATTGCCAGGCATTGAAGGATGTAGGAAAATATCTCCATCATTTTGTCCCTCTGTCGCGTGAGAGATTTCTCAAGCAATAGATTAATGAATCGTTCGCTCTATCATTTTTATTTTAATTTTCCATGGAGGGTTTCTTGGGCATGCGAGAGAGATTTTCATTAATAGAGACAGGATCGAGACCCAACTTTCTACACTTATACCTCGTCAGGGACATGCACTAGAAAAAATGATCAAGAACATCCTGCTCTGATACCACTAATCCATATTATTTTTAGCATGAAATGGGAGCGGAGATATAATAAATAAATGTACAGATATATATCATATATCCAATAATATAATAGATATTTATCAGAGATATAACCATAAACACAGAGATGCAATAATACACAATTTCTATTAATGAGCGAAATGTACAGCTTACTCACTAGAATGGTGGATGCTTACCTCTAAGAAGATGTTATAACCCTAAATTGTACCACACATGCTTACCTGGCATCAGGCCAACTCATATCCCTTCTTTGCCAAAACTTTGCTGAACAATTCTTCGAAAATCCTCTTGTGTAAAGGCCCACGTGCCCTAACCCATTACTGCACGCATGTACACATTGGCTGACTCACAACAACCCACGTGTAGCTACAAAAGAACGAAAAAAGGAAAGTTTTCGACGGAACAAAAAGATATGGGTGAGTTAACTGAAACTCCTGGCCATGCATGGCTGAGGGTTCGTCCAAAAACCTATCTCCTTCTAGCCTATAAAAGAAGGGGTAGGGGTGCCATTTGGAGGAGGAAAAAATACAGCAAAGAAACTCTACCCATTTACGTATTCCATTGTCCCAACCCTTTAGCCTTTCCTAATGCCAAAGGAGATTTAAAGCAAAGCAGTTGAAGGACAGAAGAAGAGGAGCCCAGGATCAAGTTCAAGGAGCGGTGGTCGGTCTCAAATTTTGTAAGTTGACTCATTTTAAGTAATAAAGAGAATGTTTTTCCCGTCCCAATTCATGAACTTTCTATGGTTTGATTAGTTTATGTTTGATTTCTAACCCGTTAGTATAGAAGTAGCATGCATGCATAGTTGTTGTTTGTCGTGAGTGCAGGTCATCTTTGGAAGGAGCATTGTGAACAAGTAATCAAGCACAACGGAGGATCAACATCAAACGTCGGTAACAAAGTAAGTGGATCTTTCCATGCATTTACTGAGAAAAGGGGATTTAAATCTAGGGATGTAGGTAGAAATTAATTTCTATTCGGTCAATTTTGCATGCAAAGTATGAACTCTATTTGCTAGTCCGTAGGGTGTTTTTCCCAACAACAGAATTGGTGACTGTACTGGGGAGAATACTCTTTAGGGTTCCTAGAATTTTTATTTAGTTTTTGGGTAGTTTAAAGACTAGTTTTTTCTTGCCTATCTTTTCTTTTCGTTTTTGTAAGGTCTGAGCTAGCAGGGAGTCTGGTTTTCCATACCAGATTTCCCTGACTTTTGCTTGACTGTGTTTTTCGAGACACACAGAGGTACACGTGGCCTGCATAAGGCCTTAACGTGTGTACCCGTGCCCTATCCTCTTGCAGCCCGCGTGTGAATGCTAGCTGTAGAGATAGTTGTAGCGTGTAGGAGTTCAGAGAACCTCAGAGGCAGTCCTCCTCTTCCCTGTCAGAATCACACATTCTCAAGGGGTTTTCTGGAATTCTGTCTAAGTCTTGTTTGCTAACAGTCCTATCTCAGATTGTTTTTTCCTTATTATTTTTCCTTGCATTATTTGTTTTTCTGTTAGAAAGAGTATCAAAGCCTTCAAGGGATCCTGGTTATCAATACCAGAGGTCTCTTTCTGGTCTGGTCTATCTTTTTTCATATTTTTCCTTAGAGTTTAGATATACACGTGGCCTGCACAAGGTCAGCCTGCATGTACACGCCCTTTGTTTCTATTCAGCACGTGTTCGCACGCGTGCTGTTTGAATGATAGTTGCATGCTTGTACAGGCTACTTTTTGTTCAGGGTGGGGCATTCATCCCCTCCTTCGATAAGAAGTATTCATCTCAGGTGTTTGAATCTAGGTTTGAATAGTCAGTAGCTTAGGATTCATCTTACCCTTAGCCTGCTTTTTCTCAGTTAAAAGTTGACAGAATTTTTTTTTTTTTTTGTTTTCTTATGGTTTTTAGACAAGCATGAGAGTCATTGTTTTTACAATTGCCATTGTGTGATTCTTTAATCTGATTCTTTGTGATCAGTACTTTAAGCCAGAATTGTTTTTCTTGGTTTTTTGCTTGTCCGTATTTTCCCTTTCTTGCTTTACTAGCACTTGAAAAAAAAAAAATAAAATCTCTTTTTATTTTCTTCTTTGGTTGAAGAGTGTGTTTCTGCATCATTAGCTAGGGAAGAGTTTTTTATTTCATAAGTTTTTGAAGTTCACTTAGTTCATAAGTAGCTCGTGGTCGAGTGAAATTCCTTTGAATTTGTTGTCCAAAATCTTAGAAAAATTAAAAATCTTTGTTTGTGAAAAGTTGTTGAAATTTTGCATTCAGTAAAAGTTTTGTTTCCAGCTTTTTTATTCATTTTTTGCTTTTATATTTTACACATCATTAGTTTCACCCTCATACCCCTTGACATAAGAAAAAACCATAAAAGCAACGCTAATTTTAAAATCTACTAGACTTTTCTGTTTGTAGGGTTCACAAACTAGTTCAGGACTAGGGCCTTGGATTAGGTTGGAGAGGAAACTCTTCAAGGCCATTCAAAACCAAACATTGGAGTCTGAGATAGGGAGTGTCTAAGTCCAATTTCGTGGAATTTATTCGGGACCCCCCTCTAACACAGGGGATAAACACGAGGTCGCGTGCGGGAAGGTAGCAGAGATAACCCCTCCAAAGTTGGACCAATCGTAGTGAAGAACACATATAGAGGGCTTGTTTTGGGATTTCATCGTTTGCATTTTCCACGGGGCTTCGTGGGTCTCAAATCTGTTCAAGGTCCTCAGTTGTCTTCCTGACCATTTTCTCTTGATACCCTTGACAGGTTTTGGGCTCGATACCCTGTTCATCGTGGTCTACCCAACTTTCGACTGTACCCGCCTGGTGATTGTTCGCATACTGGCAACCTAGTTGCCAATCTTTTTAGGGACATACACAGGTGACTGCGGGGGTATACCGAGGTACCTAGGACAGACATCGGGCCACACTTTGTAAAGTATACCTGGAGGGTGCTTCTGTGTTCGAGTTGCACTTGCACTGGTAAGTTGCTCCAGTGTTGGTGGTTGTAACTGTTCTTCCAAATAATTTAGTGATTGTTTGTCTTATCTCTTAGGGGCTTCTTTTTAGTGTGTGTTACTTTTGAACGGTTAGACTACCTTAGAGTGTATTGGATCTTCTCACACAGTGGAGGATCCCGAGCTCCACTGGTCACGAAAGCTTCTTGGCCTGTCGCCGGTTACACTGGAGCCACCCCCGCCCCCATTAAGGTGGAAGCTAGACCAACAAGGGTCTTTTGAAGCGACCAGGTTACAAACCATTGTACCCAAAAAATCCCCAAAGGAATCGACCATTTTAAACCTTGAAGCAACCGCTCTTGTCTCAGTTGAAACCCCAACCATTGATATCTTGGCACCGTTTATTGTACCAATCCAATTTCACGAATGCCAGACAGTGCCTCACACATCAATGGAAACAAATGATGTTACTTCTTCTGGGAATTCTTCAATTCCCATCATGGTTGTCACCACAGGAGAGTCATCTCCCAACCTACCATCATCGGTCCGAGCCACTATGGTCTTGGTCGCAACTACATCGCACAGTGGACCGAACCCATCTATGGCGGCAGCCACAACCCCCTTCACACCTAGTGCAATAGGCCCTCCATTCTCATACGGTATGCCTAGTTCAAGTACAAGTCCTGTACTAACCTACTCCACTTTACAAGCTTTGGGTTTGGGGGCAAGGAGATCTAGCGCTCCTCTGCAAGGTCACTTTGGGGGCACTCCTGTCCCTTTTAATGCTTGTCCTTATGTAGGAGATCATCTCCCTCCTTTGTCCCCTTCACTCGGTGGTTCTCATTAGCAATCTGTCGGGCAACCTACACACAATAGTTTATTTGGAGCGAGGAGTCAGAGACCACCTTCGCATAGTATGCCGGTAGGTTTGACACCGCTTTCTTGGAACGAAACATTTGGTAACAACACATTCTCGTCAGCCGCTTTCCCGACTGGGGGTAACCCCATTTTTGGACAATCTACTCCTGTGCAAGGTACTATTCCTGCACAGGGGGAACACATAGCAGGACCTTGGAATTCAGGACAAGGATCTGTTCCCTCCTCTGGAATGTCATTCTGGGGTAATTCTTTCCACGGTCAATGGAACCCTGGACAGACTACTATGCCTATCCCCACGGGACTGGAATGGGGTAATCCTTCCCAAAGTCCTTTGAATACAATGCATTCCCAACACTCTATGTCCTTTTTTGGAAATCAGTCGATGATGTCTCCACAGATGCAAAATCCTTACACTGGTCAAGGCCATGGTTTCTACCAAAATCTGGGCCAACAACCAAACTTTTCCTGGCAACCTGGTGCCAGTCAAAATCCAGGACCCTTTTTCCCAGGTTATCAGTAGCAACCCAAATTACCATTCCTGGCGACATTACGCTTGCCATATTTGACAAGATTGTTGAATGACCCCATTTTTCACGATCCGCATTGGCCTCTGATGCCAACGAAGTTGCCTTCGGACATTCCAAAGTTCGAGGCCAAGCCTAATGAAGATCCAGGTGATCATGTGACTACCTTTCATCTTTGGTGCTCATCTAACTCATTGAAAGATGACTCTGTATAGTTGCGATTGTTTCAACGTACACTCATTGGGAGTGCCACGAAATGGTACATCGAACTCGATCGCTCAAGATAATCTTCTTTTGGTGAACTGGCAATGGCCTTCCTTAACCATTTCCAGTTACCTATGAGATACGACACTAGCACAGAGCTGCTCACCAATTTCGAACAGAGAACAGAGGACCATATCTCTGATCATATCAGAGAGTGGAGACGCCAGAAGAGTTTAATCAAGGTAACAGTCCCACCAGCATTCCTGCTTGAGTGGTTCCTTAAGTATTTGGTCCCACAGTTATCCAAACACGTCACGACATCTGTATTTTTCTCTGAAGAAGATGCCATTATGAGGGCTCAATAGTTTGAGCTCATCTATTCTCAGTCTGGTTTATTATACAACATCTTTCCATATGTGCCATGTTCGATACTGGATAAAACTAGACAAAGAGCTAGACCACATGCCGATGGTATTGTTGGTTCAGCACAAACCAAGCCCACTGACCAATTAACAAAGCAGTTGCAAAATTTATCCATACAACACACAGCAGCCAGCCAAACTACTACTTTAGCTGCTCCCCCTACCCAAACATCGGAAGTACACACCATGCAGTCGACTAACCCAAAGGCCACCCAGTAGCCTAAAGAGAAGAAAAAAAAACGAAAGAAGGATAAGGGGGATAAAAAACCCACTGATAATACTGGCGGGGACAACACAGAAAAACAAAAGGCGAGGTATCCATGCAACTTATGCGTGGAAGACCACCTGACCCATCTTTGTCCTTGACTTGCACAGGCCCAAAAGTTTGTCACATAGCAACATCAAGCAGTGTTGACTAATCCCTTTCAACATGGGAAAAATCTAACTCAAGCCTCTACAAGCACAGAAGGGGGCAGCCAAGAAACCTGCTCGCCTCCAAACAATCACTCATCTGCGAACGTATATATGGTTAGGGGTGATGCTTTCATATCAACTAGAGTGCATGATTATAGTAAACCAAGTGCTTTTGAGAAGGGTAAAGAAGTTGATCTCCCATATCTTCCTCTACAGATTGAGAAGACGTTGGGAGAAATAATGACATGCATTCCAAAGGGTGCATTTAAAAAATCTTCTCACAACCCGAATGTAGGGGTTGCCCAGAATTACTTTGTGGTGAAATATTTATCACAAACCCCTTGTGCGATGTCTTCTTTGGAGGTCCTTCAAAGCTGCCCTGCTCAGAGGAAAGCCTTGTTAACCGCTTTGGGCTCTACTGAGACTTGTAATCCAGGCACCATCATGTTAGATACAACCGACTTAAAACCTCATCTGCCTTACCACATAGCATTTCAGATAGTAGTGTCTCATCCCATGAAAACTTTTACTCAGAATATCTTCCGCACAATGGTCGACGAGGGTGCCTCGACATGCGTTATGTTATTAGCATGCTAGAAGGCCATTGGCCAGCCCGTTTTGTCTCCATCACCTACTCTCCTCACTACTTTTGACGGTCGTTCATTCCGACCACATGGCATCATTCATTCTTTCCCTGTACAGTTAGGAGGGAAAACCGTGTGTGTCGAAGTAGAGGTAGTCGATGCTCCCCTCGACTATAACCACTTGTTAGGACGAAGTTGGACTTATGCTATGCAAGCTATGGTTGCTACAGTTTTTCGAGTCTTGGTGTTTCCAAATGAGGGCTGGATAGTGACCATCGATCAATTGTCTTTCTCCAGACCTAAGCCAGCTCTGGGGGCATCCATGGTCCATGCCCTTGCTTTCTGCTGAGGTAGCATACTCTTGAGTCTAGCAAGCTTCAACTAACCCTGATCCGACTCCTACACAAGAGTTAGATCCACTTCTAGAGCCTATTTGGGCTCAAGGTTCTCTCGCTAACGTCGATTCGTTAGACTTAGTCTTGCCTTCTGATGAAGTAGTAATGGAAGCAATGACTAGTCCGGACAAACCTTGGGAAGATCTTCATCACAGATCATATTTTCTCCTAGAGTTAAGCCGAATCGAATCAGGAGAATTCACCGTTACTGTAATGGGAGATCAGTCGTGTCCTATTAATCTCTTAGCTACACAAGAAATTTATGCTGAGGGAAATATGGCGACTAACGCTGAAACTATACCCATCAACATCTCCCGAAACCCTGGCGTCGTGGAGAATGTCTTCGTCGGAGCGGATTGCTCCCCCAAAGAGATTCAAATTTACACTGATCTTTTCAAATAATTCCGCGACGTTTTTTCCTGGTCTTATAAGGAAATGCCAGGTATCGATCCAAAAATAGTTGAACATGAAATCACAACATATCCTGATGCCAAGATTGTTCGACAAAAACTTCGTCCAGTTAATCCCAAGAAAGTAGCAGCCATCAAGATTGAGGTTGAGAAATTGCTAAAGGCAGGTTTTATTTATCCTATCCATTTGACTCAATGGGTGTCAAATACCGTGTCGGTCAATAAAAAACAAGGCACGATTCATGTATGTACCAATTTCCGTGATTTAAACAAGGCATGTCCCAAAGATAATTTTCCAACACCATTCATTGACCAAATCATTGATAAATGTGCCAGTTGTGAAGCCTTTTCTTTCATGGACAGTTTTTCAGGATATAATCAAATCCAAATCAAACCTGAAGACCAACATAAAATGACATTCATTTGTCCGTGGGGTACATTCGCATATCGTAAGATTCCTTTTGGCCTTAAAAATGATGGAGCCACATTCCAGCGGGCCATGTGTTTTGCTTTTCATGACCTCAAGCATATAGTCGAGGCTTACTTAGATGATTTAGCATCATGCTCTCACAAGAGAACGGATCATCTCATACACCTTAGACTAATCTTCGAACGCTGTCGCTACTTTAGGATTCGCTTGAATCCAAACAAGTGCAGCTTCTGCGTAACGACAGGACGTTTGTCAAGTTTCATCGTATCAACAACAGGGATCACGGTCGATCCTCTTAAGGTGGAGGCAATAATCCAGTTTCCCCCCCATGCACAATCCTACAACTTTAGAGTCTACAAGGCAAGGCGAACTTCTTACGACACTTCATCGCCAACTATGCCAAAATCACCAAGGGCTTTATGTGTTTACTAAAGAAATATGTTCCTTTTTTTTGGGACGAAGCCGCTCAATGCTCTTTCGATGCATTAAAACACGCCCTCACAACCGCACCTCTGCTACGGCCACCTAACTATAACAAAGATTTCTTATTATATATGGCTGCCGCAGAGTCAACCATTGGCATGGTTTTAGTTCTGGAAGATGATTCATTCTCAGAATACGTGATCTATTACCTGAGTCGAGGCCTCATAGGATTGGAACTCAATTATTCTCATATTGAAAAACTTGTGTTGGCGACAGTTCAGGCTATTCAATGGTTCCGTCACTATGTTCTGTTTCGCAAGACCAACGTTATTGATGTCGTGAATCCATTCCAGTACATGTTGACACGACGAGTTATAGGCAGAAAAATCAGTAGATGGATAGTCATCCTCCAAGAATTTGACTTAGACTTCGTTTCAGCAAAGTCCAAAAAGTCATTGGTCTTTGCAGAGGTTATTTCGGAACTTCCGGTTGAGTCAGGTGACGTTGTGCCTAAGGAATCACCTATTCGAGGAGATATGTTTTTGATTACATCTTCAGATCCCTGGTACAGAGATATATTTATCTATCTCTAGACTTTGAAGCTCTCCACCTCTGCTTCTTGTGACGAGCGTTGGCGGATATGCCATCAGGCTAAGAATTATCTCATACTCGATGATACGTTGGATCAAAGAGGTGTAGACTGCATCTTATGTCGATGTCTCACACATGAGGAGGCCATCATCGTGCTCAATGATTTCCATATTGGAGCTTGTGGCGGTCATTTCTCTAGGTTGGAAATAGCCCAAAAGATTCTACGAGCAGCTTACTTCTGGCCGACACTTATCAAAGATTGTATCGAATCGGTCAAGAACTGCCATCCGTGCCAAATCTTCTCTCGGAAGATGAGGGCACATCCCGCTCCTATGTTTCCTATCATCACAGTTGGTCCCTTCACTAAGTGGGGGATTGATTACACTACTTGCAACCCCCCGTCAGCAAGGGGGCACTGCTATATCATCATAGCTGTCGACTATATCATCATAGCTGTCGACTACTTCACTAAGTGGGTCGAATCTATGCCAATGTTTAAAGATGATGGAAAGACTATAGCTCTCTTCTTATTCAACCAGATCATATCAAGGTTTGGTGTCCCAAGAGAGATTGTCACTGACCATGGTAGTCACTTTCAGAACCAAATGATGACCGAATTAACATCAAAGCTTGGGTTACAGCAAGAGAATTCATCACCTTACTACCCCCAAGCCAATGGGTAGGTGGAAGTTGTAAACAAAACTCTTAAGACTATTCTACAACAAACTATCAACTCAGCCAAGTCAAATTGGAATTTGATGTTATACTCGGCATTATGGGCTTACCGAACATCTGTTAAGAATGCAACTAGTTTCTCACCTTTTCAACTTGTTTATGAGCTGGAGGTAGTCTTGCCCATCGAATGCCAGATCCCATCTCTAAAATTGGTAGTACAATTATTGCCAGACACTTCTCCACTTGAAGAATGGTTAGTACACCTTGAGCAGTTCAATGAGCAGTGTCGCGATGCAGCCCTGGCCAATGAGGCTCACAAACATAAGGTCAATTGTCAGTATGATAGGTACGTTTGTCCTCGGATTTTCTCTGAGGGTGACCTTGTGGTCTATGACCAAGATAAGGACCCCCTGGGGGAAGGAAATTTTAAACCCATGTGGTTCGGACCCTTCATCATAAAAGAGGTATTAAAAAAGGGCACTTATCGTTTGGTTGATTTTGGAGGGAATGATTTGGCGGAGCCTAGAAATGGGCTCTACCTCAAGAAGTATTACTCATAGACAGGTCACTATGGGTAACTTTCTGTAACATATGTATAGTCTTTATACTATTACTTTTTAGTTTCTTTTAAGTGTTATGGACGTGTCATTGATGTTATCTTTCATCAATATCGCAGATGTCAAGTGATTCCGAGGTGTTCGTTGGGTATGCAGACAGTGCTAGTTGGCATATGCGGAGGCTTGCCTCCGCATCTTGGGTAATCTTTACACCTCAGGGCCAGTTGTTATCTTTCAGAGGTATATTCTTAGGTGACACCACAAATAATGTCGCCGAGTATAGTGCAGTTATTGAGTTGCTTCATGACGCCTTGTCATTGGGTATCTCTCATCTTCGGGTCTATCTCGATGCTCAACTAGTTGTGTCACAGCTAAACAGAGTATACGAGGTTCATGATCCAACTTTACACTGAAGATTCCTTAGGGTACGTCTCTTAGAATGAAACTTTGATTATATTACATATTTTCATGTTCTTAGGAGATTAAACCAAATTACAGATACTCTAGCTAATCAAATTTTAGATTGTCATCTTGCACACATATGAAAGAACGTTGACATAAGCATGTAAATACATTTTTTGCACACGCGGTCCATAAGACACAAAAGATCAAAAAAACATATATAACATCATAAAATAGCCATAGTACATAGATGGATGAAAGCGCCTAAAAAATGGGACTAATAACGAGTCACAGGGCTTATGCCCTCAAAAAATATATACAAGTAAGTGCTCATGGCACGTAAAAAGTCTAAATAGGTTCAAGGCCTATGGGCCCTATTATAATAGTCAACGGCATGGGCTAAACGCCTAAACAATCGGAACCACATCCGAGGTGCCCCCACTACATGAGGTTGCATAGATGGCAACAGGTCCTCTATCTCTGCCATCGAGACTGTGCAAGTGAGTGCAGTGAAGTTCTACTCAACTCGTCTAAGGAATCTCTCAGCCTCCCCGGCTGGGAGGTTCTCTGCTACTACTTCTCCTCCAGCGGTGGCAGCTATGGCTTCTAGCCGAGGACAAAACCTGTTCCGTGCATAATCGGCAGGCCACACGGGTCCCACATCTACATGCAACAAAAATTTACCCGTCAAATACACTGGCATAGAAAAAAATGATATATATCACAAAAATGACATAAAAATTACATATGCAAACAAAAAAAAACTACAAAGGTGGAGACATACCCATCTCCCCTCGCTCCTCACCAAGAGGCACGAGTATCTCAGGATCTCTAGAAACATCTATCCCTGCATATGGGTAGTCCTCGATCATAGGGATCTGTCGTGATAGCCATGCAAAGAATTCATCATCGAAGGACTCATTGGTCCTTCCACCACCCTGTCGCGGAAGTAATACTGCCAATCTACACACTGCAGGAAATGAGGCCTGATGCCCTTGTACTACTTCCCGAGGGCTAAAGCTTGGAACTCTCTCAAAGAAAAATGAACAGAAGATCGTCCCAAACCCAAAATTCCTTTGTGTCCATTGTCGGCAATCTGTCAATTGCCTCTTCATGCACTCTAGTAATGTGGTACTCTAGTAAAAAATATGTGCATTCAAGCACTAGATCGCACAGTTCATCTGTGCACGAGAAGCCTGATGCAAGGCTACAGAACCGGTAATCTACCCAATTAGTAATAATATCGCCTGCAGCTATAGGTTAGTGATCTTACTAATAGGTACCTGGGAGCCTGTACAATCAGTCCTAGCCTCACAATGCTCAGCTATCAGTTCCGATATCTTACTCGATCCCACAAGAAATGTCCTGAAGTTGACTGGTTCCCCTCTCCTTGAGAGGCCAATCAAAAAATAGATATCCTCGGTGGTGGGCACCAGTGATTGCCCCTCTAACATAAAGGCCTCTGCATCAGGGTGCCAGTAGTTGATCAAGGCATTCAGTAGCCTTGGTTGTGCGTGCATAAATGGACACAGGAAGAACTTCAGTAAACTGCATTGCATCAACACGACCATGACATTCGGATCTCCCGCAACCAACTCACTAACTGCTTCATGCTCCCTTTCCCTCCACTAGACATAAATCTTGCCAACACAACAAGGTTCAGGAGGGTCAGCACTTGCCTTTTAATTCTTTTTTTCTACAAAGGGGGGGGTCCACACAAGCTATAGAGACGACAGTCGCATGTACATGCGGGCAGCCTTTACTCTGCCTGAGTGTATACACGGCCTGTCCAGAGACAGCCCGCGTGTACCTAGGGCCGAATTTTTTAAGGTCGATGCCCACCCAAAAAATGAACTTAAAGAAAAAGTTGAAGAATTAAATAGCTAGATAAGGGAGCTTGTACTTACTTAAGAGGAAGTTCATTTCGTCCACTGTGGCTCCCGGAATCACTATTTTTAGCAAAGGGGGTCTTTTGGCTCCAGAGTCAATTCCCAAATTAGCAATGGTGATAATGAGCTGCCAGCTTCTATTTATAGACTTGTTGGCCTCTTTTTGTCACTTTTTTGGCCTCCCTTATCAGTTTCTTTATACCAAAAACCATTTAGAGTGATTCAGGAGTTATATGGGAGGGATTTGATTGGGTATTAAGACACTTTTTTTTGAGTTTTGAGAAAATTTTGACGGTCCATAAAAAATTTTCCAAGAATAAACTTGAGCATATAGGTTAGGTTATTACCCCAACTTTTGCACCTCGTTGTCTTTTTCCTCTACTATAGGATCGATCCCATCAGGTTGTGACACGAAACCATCATATCTTCTTTAGAAGTCTCGCAACTCGGTGGTAGAGCTTACCAGAACATGGATGCCCTAGGTAGGTCTTGGTTGCATTATGGTGTCCATGCCATCTCTAAAACACTGTAGGCTTGGGATTCCTTATAGTCTTTCCTCAATATGAGTTTGAGCCTCATTTGCATGATTCATCTTCGCTCTTTTTCTCACCCTCAGGACTCCCAAAAATAAACAGGTATCCTTTTAAACCCTTTTTAGACCCTCTAAAAATGAAAAGATTGTCGAGCGATCTTGTGGTCTTTCACACTCATTAAACTGAAATTTGAAGTCACGTTTGTCTGGTGGTAGTTTACCCCTTTTTCGGTTCGGACGGTCAACTGTACGAACAAAGGTATACTCTATCAAATTTCCGTTCTTTAGAAGAGTACTCTCAGGTATAATTTTATCCCTTTTTCGGGCCTAAGGGACTAAACTTACGAAAAAGAAACCCCCACAGAGTCCATAGTTAATCTCTTTTCAGAATCCCTAAAATTGAAAAGATCACCAAGTGACCTTATTCTTTCACACTCGTTAAATTGGTCCAAAAGAATATTCCTGATGGAGTCCATAGTTAATTTTTTTTCAAACTCCTTAAAAGTGAAAAAATAGTTGAGTGATCTTGTCCTTGTCACACTCATTAAAATGGTTTTGAATCGACGTCTAATCGGTGCTAGTTTATCCCTTTTTCGAACCGACTAGACTATCTTCGAGAGAGGTACCCCAATGGAGTCTCCTTTTATGTTTTTTCAGACTCTCTAAATATGAAAAACCACCAAGCTTACCTTCCTTGGGCTCGTTAAACTTACATCTAAGGAAGTTACCATTGTGTGTTTTATCAACCACATTTGCATACCTTATCCACCAACCTTGTGACAGTTTGCTTCTGTGTCTTAACACCTTTGGCCACCGGGGGATTTTTCCCGAGTATCATTGTACTAGAACATCACTCTTGTCCTTGTGCCTTGAGCTTGTATGTTTGCAATACTCATTCCTCCATTGTAACGTAATATTCCTTTATTATTTTTCCAAAATTATAGAAAAGAACAAAAAAATCAAATATACCCCAAAAAGAGGATGGGAAAAGTATTTTCTTTATTGGCAGCATAATGAGTCGCCCTTGGATAAAGCACATCTGTCCATTTGATCATCAGACTATGGGATGTAGTATGACCTTGGGAAGCTTTTCTCTCTATATAGAGTTGTGTCCTCCACTGTTTGGTTATTCTTCCAAACATATGGAGAGTTTGTGTTACCTCCTACTTCATAGACTTACGATTGACATATATGTTGCCTGAGTCTCATCACGTGTTGTGCTATTGTCCAAGGGAAGTTTGTCACTAAGCTTGAGTCGGCCCCTCTACAAAATGTCTCTTGTCCGCATACCCGGCCATCTCGAACATCCAATCAAGTCCTTGTTTGAAATCATTGAAGCCTTCAGTCTGATCATCAACATTATCACATCAATGACTGACGAGCCATCGAAGACCTCTAGGTAGTGCAGTCATACACTCATATTACACTCCTACCCGAGTTTTGAAGACTTTGAAGTTGTTGCTCGAGCTCTGAAGATCTCATCTCTAGCCATCAGGCTGAATCAGCTTCTGGAAGATGGATACTCTATATGTATATCTTTCTGATTTTGAGATGTAGCTCCACTGTGTATTTTTCATGGCTACTCTTTATAGTTATTTGACATGGATCTACAGTGTATTTGATTGGTAGCCATGGTTCTATTTTATCCCGAGCATGGGTATGCCCGCCTCGGTGAGACATTTTTTATTTTGTAGACGACACCTCCTAGTTCCTGATCCTTGGGCTCAATCGTTCGACACATCAGTAAAGATTGGTAATGTATTTTGGCTATCAGATGCTCTTCTGACCTCACACATTAGGGGGCATCTGTTATAACCCTAAATTGCACCACACATGCTTACCTGGCATCAGGCCAACTCATATCCCTTCTTTTCCAAAACTCTGTTGAACAACTCTTTGAAAATCCTCTTGTGTAAAGGCCCACACACCCTAACCCATTACTGCACGTGTGTACACACTAGATGACTCACAACAGCCAGCGTGTACCTACAAAATCACGAAAAAAGGAAAGTTGCCGACTGAACAAAAAGCTATGGGTGAGTTAACTAAAACTCCCGGCCATGCATGGCCGAGGGTTCGTCCAAAAACCTAGCTCCTTCTAGCCTATAAAAGAAGGGGTAGGGGTGCCATTTGGAGGAGGAAAAAATATAGCAAAGAAACTCTGCCCATTTACGTATTCCATTGTCCCAACCCTTTAGCCTTTCCTAATGCCAAATGAGATTTAAAGCAAAGTAGTTGTCGGACAAAAGAAGAGGAGCCCAAGATCAGGTTCAAGGAGCAGTGGTCGGTCTCAACTTTTGTAAGTTGACTCATTTTAAGTAATAAAGAGAATGTTTTTCCCGTCCCAATTCATGAAATTTCTATGGTTTGATTAGTTTATGTTTGATTTCTAACCCGTTAGTATAGAAGTAGCATGCATGCATAGTTTTTGTTTGTCGTGAGTGCAGGTCATCTTTGGAAGGAGCATTGCGAATAAGTAATCAAGCACAATGGAGGATCAACATCAAACGCCGGTAACAAGGTAGGTGGATATTTCCATGCATTTACTGAGAAAAGGGGATTTAAATCTAGGGATGTAGGTAGAAAGTAATTTCTATTCGGTCAAATCTGCATGCAAAGTCTGAACTCTATTTGCTAGTCCATAGGGTGTTTTTCCCAACAACAAAAGAGATGTGATGGCTACTCACATTCGCATGACTATGGATTATAATGAGGCTCTAAAGGCATTTTTAACATAAATAAAGTCCAAAACCCTAACCCTGGAAGATGGAAAGCCAACAGTTTTGTGGACACCATTTTGGGTAGTTTGGTGTATCAACTTCCTGGGGTTGTTACTTTGGCATGCAATCTACATTTGGGGCACACAATAGTCCGTTGGAAAGGTATCATCGAGGAGATTAATTTTTGGGGGCTCAATAAATTCCTTTGGTTATACTTGAGGTTCTCAATCCCGAAAATAATTCATTTAGGCCCTCAAAATGGCCCCAGAAGTTTAGGAACCAAAAAACTGCTAAAAAAAGTAAATTGCTAGAAGATTGTTTTGAGCCAATTGGAATAGGTGGGTGACCACCAATATCCACCTGGATCAATCCTTCATCCTTAGGAAGCAATGGTATCCATTTCGTTGAGTGCCCAGGGGAGAGGGAAAAGAATTTTCTAAATTTTCATCTTGATGAGCTGCTTTCCTTGCTAGAGAAGTTGCAATGCTTAGATTGTTGAAGGATGTCACAAAATTGTGGTTGGAAGGGTTGCACATTTTTAACCAATTTGGCTACATGAGATGACTATGTGTAGAAGGAATCCTTGTACTTTTATTCAATCTTGTCGATCTGCTTTTACTGGACTGAGGTTGCAGCAGTTGCGAGGTTATTATGTTCATCTTTTAAACAAACTGTGAAGAAGCTGAATTTTTTAGTATGAGATACTACCTTGAGGCATTGTTTAGGTGGGATGGTATTTGAAACTACTACTTCTGTTATCTTGTAGAGATGACCCCAGAGTAACAATGACACTATGGGGTCTGGACTCATAAATAACATGGTGCTTCCACATATATGGTTGGCCCAAAAGAACGTCACAGACATCCAACATGGAAATATAACATAATACCTCATCCTTGAAGGGCTAGATGCAGTATGAAAATCGACACTACTGACTGACACAAAGATCTTGTCCCTAGAGAATCCACTCTATGATGTATGGTTACAGGTCTGGTGTTGTTGACAATCCCAATTGATTGACGACCTCTTTTGAGAAGAGGGTCTTCTGGCATCCACTATGAACAATGAAATGCAACGAGGTCCCCTTCACCAACATATGTGAACGGAAGAGGTGTTTCCCCTCTTCAGTATCTATCGGTTCTTCTTATTGAATTTTTGCGGTCACAAAAAAATAAGTGGGGTTTGTGTCGATGATCTTTCTTTTTCCATTATTTCCTAAATCAGATTCTGAATCAGGGTTCGGCTCCTTGTCTTTGATCTTGACCACTAATGATTGTTTTGAGCGACATTCATCGGTTTTGTGTAAGGGGATTTTTTGGAAATCACACAACTTTCTAGTGTCCTTCTTCGTCTTCCCATGACCCTTATTTTCCTGTGGCTTGGACTAGTTTTCGGGAGGCTTCTTGTTAATGACGTTGCTATCATACTTTGGTTGTTACGGATTTACAGACCCAAAATCTCATTTTTTCTGGTGCCTAAATTTCTACTCGATTTTGACAGCATATTGATAGACATCTTCCAGCGATGAGATGTCCAAAAATGCCATTTCAGTTTGGATGTACCTATGTAGAGCCCCATGGTATCTTAGAACCCAATTCCACTCAGAATATTTGATACCCAGATTGGTCTGCAAGGTATGAAAGGTGTTGGTTAAATCTGGCACTGCTTGGCCCCTCTCTTGACAGAGTGTGGTCCATCTCATGTACTGGTCATAATAGTTATCAACAGGGTAATATTGTTCCTTGACCGCATCCACAAAAAAATACCAAGTGGGTTCGACCCCATATATTCTAGACTCCTTTGTGGCAATTTCTCCCAGTAACTTTCCCACCAATGTTTGACATGTGGGAGATATTTAAGGAGTGAGAAGGTGATATTTTCCCTGTCAGAAAAATTGTGAACAGAGAAATAACTTTCTAGGAGATTTAACCATTTTTCTAGGGCATCTCCATCTATTTGTCCTTAAAATACGGGAATATCCAGATTAACTCTTACCTTGAAATCCAAGGTATCTCCAAAGTGGTCTCTTGATGAAGACGAGTTGGATGTTATTAGTAGGCGTTGAAGGATGTGGGAAAAATTCTCCATCATTTCATCTCGCTGTCGCGTGAGAGATTTCTCAAGAAATAGATTAATAAAATCGTAGGCTCTGTCATTTTTATTTTCTTCCGCCATGGAGGGTTTTGTTGGATGTATGAGAGTGATTTTACTTAATATATACAAGCTCGAGACTGAACTTTCTATACTCAGACCTCGTCGGGGACGTGCACTAGAAAAAATGATCAATAAGAGCTTGCTCTAATACCATTGATCCAGATTATTTTCGGCACAAAATGAGAGCAGAGATATAATAAAAAAATGTACAGATATATATCATATATCAAATAATATAACAAATATTTATCATAGATATAATCATAAACACAAATATACAATAATACACAATTTCTATTAATGAGCGAAATGTACAAGACTGTAAAAATACATAGTGAAATGTTCAACATTCACAAGAATATGGATTAAAATGAGTCTCTAAATGCCTTTATAACATAAAGAAAGTCCAAAACCCTGAGCCCAGAAGATGAAAAGCCAACAGTTTATTGGACCCCATTTTGGGTAGTTTGGTGTATCAACTTCCCGAGGGCGTAACTTTGGCATACAATCTTCGTTTGGGGAACACGATAGCTCATTGGAAAGGTATCATTGAGGAGATTCATTTTTGTGGCTCAATTAGAGTCTTTCTATTAATGAGGTGATCGATCCCGAAAAACTTCATTTAGGCCCTCAAAATAGCCCCAGATGTTTAGGAACCGAAAAACTGCTAAAAATAGTAAATTGCTAGAAGATTATTTTGAACTAGTTGGAATAGGTAGGTGGCCACCGATATCCACCTGGATCAATCCTACCTCCTTGGGAATCGATGGTATCCAATGCGTTGAGTTCCTGGAGGAGAGGGAAAAGCGTTTGTTAAATTTGCATATTGATGAGTTGCTTGCCTTGTTGGAGCAGTTGTGATGCTTAGGTTGTTGAAGGTTGTCACGAACTTCTGGCTGGAAGGGTTGGACCTTTTTAACCAATATGGATACCTAATATGAATGTGTGAAGAAGGAATCCTTTCTCTTTCCTTCAATCTAGTCGACCTGCTTCTGCTGGACAAAAGGTGCTTGGACTAAGGCTGCAGTGGTTGCAATGTTCTTTTATTCACCTTTTGAACAGACTATGATGAAGATGAGTTTTGTAGTATGAGATAATACCTTGCGACAATGATTAGGTGGAAAAATAGTTGGAACTTCCTCTGGTATCTTGTAGAGATGACCCCCCAGAGTAATAATGACACTACAGGTTCGAGACTCATAAATAACATGGTGCCTCCACATATATGGTTGTCCCAAAATAACATCACAAATATCCAACGGGGAAACATCATATAATGCCTCATCCAAAGGGGAAACATCACATAATACCTCATCCCTAAAGGGATGGATGTTGTATGAAAATCGACATTACTGACTGACATGGAGATCTTGTCCCTGGCGAAGCCACCTGATGTTGTATAGCTGCGGGTGTGGTGTTGTCGACAATCCCAACTATTTAACAATATTTGTTGAGATGAGTTTCTTATAGCTTCCACTATCAACAATTAAATGCAACGAGGTCCCCTTCATTGACATATGTGAATGGAAGAGGCATTCCCCCTCTTTAGGATCCGTTGGTTCTTCTGGTTGAATTGTTTTGATCGTGACAATAGCAGTGGGGTCTACATTGATGATCTGTCTTTTTCCATTATTTTATGAATCAGATTTTGAATCAGGGTTTGGCTCCTTGTATTTGATCTCAGCCACCAATGATTTTTTTTAGAGACATTCATCAGTGTTGTGCCAGAGGATTTTCTGGAAATCACACCACTTACCAATGTCCTTCTTCCTCTTCCCATGACCCTTATTTTCCTCTATATTGGACTAGTTTTCGGGGGGTTGTTTGTTAGGGTCGTCTTTGTCATACTTTGGTTGTTGTGGATTTGCAGAGCTAAACTCCCATTTTTTCTAGTACCTAAATTTCAGCTCGATTTTGACAGCATATCGATAAGCAGCTCCTACCAATAAGATGTCCATAAAATCCATTTCAGTTTGTATGTACCTATGTTGAACCCCATGGTATTTCAGAACCAAATGCCGCTCAGAATATTTGATACCCATCTTGGTGCACAATGTATTAAAGGTGTTGGTGAAATCTGGAACTGCTTGGCCACTCTCTTGACATGGCGTGGTCCATCTCATGTACTGGTCATCATAGTTACTGTTGGCACAGGGGGATACCCAAGGTTCAACTCTAACAATGCACCAACAAGCCATAAATACTGGCCCTTTTGGAAACACCTATGAAGTAGATGCAGTCTCACCCGAAGTAGCAATAGGGGGTTGCAGGACACATGTGTCTACAACTAGAGGAAATACAAAGTGGATCCAAGGCAACAACAAACATCAACCTAGTTATTCTTTATCTCATTTAAGCCTACTGTGCGAGCTATATCTCATATCTAAAACAACGATGCAATAACATAATAAAAGAAGGCAAAAGAACACAACATCAATCACACAGAACAACAAGATATACATGGTTCACCCTCTCCCTAGGGCTACATCCACAGAATTGTGTTTCTTGATATTTTATGAAAACATACAGTTCTATTTGCACACTTAGCTTGCAAATTTCTCTCTCTTTATATTCTTTTCTCCCCTCCCTGTGAAACCAGCTATACGGTTGATCTTTGCACCCAGCTGAAGATCTTACAATACCATAGTTCTCTCACACACAACACTTCTCTCTCACATAACAATAATCACTCGATATCAAAAAAACTCTAGCCAATAATAAACAATGATCCACCTCGAATGATCCTTTCCTCACTCCTCTCAATCTTCATTTATACATTACAATGACTCTCAGACAACCTTAGGTCGAAACCTAGGTGTCAAAACCCTAAATACCAAAACCCTAGGTGTCTAAAACCCTAGGTCTACTTTGACCCACATTTTATGGGCTTCGCCAACCTATCTTTGCATCTTTCTCGTGAGGTGATCCAAAGAATCCATTGGTGGCTTTCTCTACTTTCTGAGTTGTCCATGATCCATCCTCCTTCCTGATTTGTTCTCCTCGATCTTCTTGTCTAACGACTTGTTTTCCCTTACTTTGTTCCTTCTCTTCTGCTTCTTTGACCACTTCGATCCAATCTCAGTCAATGTTCCTTCCATGCAGTCTGCACTTCGTATTTTCTTTTCCTTTTTCTTCGCTTTCTTTCTTAATCCATACCCAAGGGCCAACAAGCCCCCAACACTCACTTGTGACTTGTCCCGAGGCACTATAGGTTTGAACCTTCTTTTTTAATTCAACTTCAGACTCCGTGGAGCAGCCTGTACTTTATTCTCTATCCTTCCCCACTGTTTGCAGACTATCGTTTCTGTGTCTGGTACCCATTTTCAACTGCACCTAGTACCTAGACCCTTCTCCTTCTTCTTTTACTAAGAGCTGGGAGGTAGTGGTTTGTCATAGTACAATTTCAACCAGCTCCCATTCACTAAACCTTCCTTCCATTCTCCATTCAAGTTCTTCAACTGTGCAACTCCTCCTTCTGTAACATAGGCCAACTCATATGGCCCCAGCCAATGTGTCCTGAACTTCCCTGGATGCTTCATGAACTTGTTGTCATATACCAATACCATATCTCCTTGCTTAAAGGCTTTTTTCTTGATGTGCCTCTCATGGTAAGCCTTCTCTCATTCCTTATGTACTTGCTGATGGAATCATACAATAAATATGTCTTCCTCTAGTTCTACCAACTGAGCAAGCCTGTTTTGAGTAGCACCAGTGTCATCCATATCTGTAAATGCTACAATTATGAAGCTAGGAACTAAATATTCCATAGGTACTATTGCTTCTATACCATAAACCAACTTAAAGGGAGTCTGCATTGTTAGCTTCTTGCAAGTGGTTCTATAGGCCCATAACACTGTTGGTACTCTCAAATCCCAATCATCTCTGTTCACACTGCAAATCTTCATCAGTGTTGTCTACAAGATCTTATTGAAAGCTTCAACTATACCATTTGCTTGAGGATGTCATGGAGTGCTCTTCTGGTGGTGAACTTCAAATTCCTATGTTAAGGATTCAATAGTCTTATTAATAATATGTGTACCTTGATCGCTCATAAAGATCTTTGGGCATCCAAACCTAGTTATGATATCATCAAATATGAATCGTGATATTGTAGTTGCACTACAATCCTTAACTGCTCTTGCTTCTAGCCATTTGGTCAAATATTTTGTCCCAGTGATTATGTATCGAGCTCCTGTGCGCTTTCCTAGTGGGTTGATAGGTCACACGAAATCAATGGCCCATTTCTCAAATGGTTGTAAGGTTAGCTAGGGTGATAAAGGCATCTCATCCCTTCTAGAAGGTTTCCCAACTCTTTGGCATACATCTTAGGCTCTGTAGTATTTCTTAGCATCTTTTTGTAAAGTGGGCCACCAGAGGCCAACTCTAAGAAACTTTTGTGCTATTGCTTTTCCTGCATAGTGTCCTCCTGCGATGCCTTGATATTCTTCTACTAGAATCATTGGTCTTTTAGCCTCCATAAAACATCTCCTCAGGATCTCATCAGGTCCCATATTATATAGTTGTCCAACTATAAGTGAAAAATCCACAGCGCGAACTACTAGTTATTTCTTCTAAATAATTATATATTTGTGAGGTGCCATTCCTGTAGATAGGAACTAAACTATCTTGGTGAAGTGATCATCAACCTTTCTAATGGCTAGCAACTATGCATCTGGTAGTGTATCCTCCAAACTAGTAGGTTCCTCTCCATGTTCTAACCTAGACAATCAGGTGGTCAGGTCCCTTGTTCATTCTCCCTGGCTTGACCACAATCTCGAAATCATATTCCTAAAATAATAGAATCCATATGCATATCCTTCCCCCCAGCATTAGCTTGTTGACTAGGTACTTCAACACAAAGTGATCAATGAACATCTTAAAGTGTCCTCCCAACAAGTAGTGATGAAATTTCTGCAGCACATACACCATGGCTGAATCTTCTCTCTCAGTGGTAGTGTAATTTATCTCAGTTGTTGAGAGCTTCCTACTAGCAAAGGCTAACAGATGGTCAATATCTCTTGCTCCTTTTTTTTCTAACACTAATCCTAATGCAATAGATGAAGTATCGATGTGCACATGAAATTCCTTACTCCAATCTGGGAAAACTAGAATAGGTGCAGTAACCATTTTTTGTTTCAGTGTGTCGAATCTTCGTTGACATTCCTTTGACCATTGAAACTGAAAATATTTCTTTAAAATATTCTCCATGGGTGTTTTAATGTGTGCATAGACCTTGATGAAGCTTATGTAGTATCCAGTATGTCCCAGTGCAGTGCACAGCTATCTTACTGAAGTAGGAGGGGGTAGATCAACAATGATGGCAATCTTGGAAGGATCTACCAACAACCCCTGCTTACACACAATATGGCCTAGCAACACTCCAAAGGGTGAAAAGAAGATGCACTTCTTTAGGTTCAGGGAAATCTAACATTTCCTACACTTATCCAACATTAGTCTTAAACATTCAATATGATTTTGCAATAGGCTAAAAACAGTCCAATCATCAAAATATGCTTCCAAAACTTTATGTAGAAATTCCTTGAATGCTTCGACCACCACCCTAGAAAACATGGTTGGTGCATTCTTCAATCCAAAAGGCATCACTGTGTACTGGTAGTAACCCCATTCTGTTGCAAATGTGGTCTTATGGAAATCTTCCTTGGCAATCCTGATCTCGTGATAACCTGAAAATCCATCTGTGAAGGAGTAAACTTCCTGTCCTCCCACATTATCTAACACTTCCTCAGTAAACTGTGTAGGGAATGGGTCATGTAAACATACATCATTCAATTTCCTCAATTCTACATAGATTATGATCTCTCATGTCTTGTTATCTTGAACCACCGTAGGGCTAATCCATTCTGACTCTTTAACAAGTTCTATGATTCCTACTTCCAACATTCTGTCTAATTCAATATTGACTTTCTGCTTATACTTGGGATTTAGTCTGTAGGGTCTCTACTTGACTGGCCTTACATCTTGTTTCAAGGGGATCTTCATTTATCTCATGGGCACTTCAATGCCCTTCATGTCATTCAACTTGGTTGGAAACAAGTCCTGATATTCATGAAGTAGTTCTGTGATCTTGTCAATAGTGGCATCATCCCAATAATCTCCAACGTTTGTGAGCTTAGGTGCTTGCTCTGTTACAATATTAACTTTCTTGATTTTAATTGGTTGTATAATAAACAGTAGTTTGACTCCTAGTCCTTCTACGTCTCTCTGTCCTTTTGTTTCTATGATGTTCACATTCCTAGGATCATTGTTTTCATCAACATTAATATTGTAACAACCTTACAATTTCTGAAGAGGTGTAGTCCATTCATCCTCTTCTTGCTCAACGGGGAGGTTAGGTGCCTCCTCAAAGACTTTCTGTCTTACAACTTGTAAAGCTTGATCTATTGTAGGGTACTGACTTTCAAATAAAAATGTAGCTACAAAGTTCTGAATCATACCGTACCAATTTGCAGTGGTGAGGTGTAGTTTTGCTTGAAGATACCAATTGATAGGGGTTGTGTACAAAGTGTTAATGAATTTATGCACCCACTGATATTGAGGAATGTTTCTCCAGGCCTCCTCACAACTTTACACATGGTCCTTCATACAACTTTGACTTGTGTATCTAACCTCACACCCTTATACTTGGTCCGAAAAGTGCATTGTTATCAAAGTGAGACATTGCACCCAGTCTGCGATGTTCTTCTTGTGCATCCCCCACCATATTGTTGGCATTGCTTTCAAGGCCTCATCCAGTGCCAACAATATATGTTGTACTGGTACAATTTCTTCAAATTCCAATAAGAAAGTTTCTAAATGATTTAAACCATCAAAGGCGGGCATATTACTAACTTCTATGCCAATCCAACGAACTTCCCTGGTCAATCTGGCACATCTCCACGTAGAAACTTCATACATTTTGTTCTGTCAGTTCTTTAGTGCTTCTTCTGAATCTGATGAGCATGCTTTGTCACTTCGCCAGCTTAAATTCCCATTTGTTGTAGGATTAATGTAATCATGTTGTCCTGTTGTCAATTTATATATATTCTCTAGCTCATATGCGGGGTCTTCGTCTCTGATGGGTTATGTGTATCTGTGACCTTCATCATGATCCAAAGGTGCAATGACCCTAAGACCATCACCTTCAAATGTCATTCCTCTTTTCTTTAAGTCAACAACAGTAGAATTATTGAAAGCCCAATCAATTCCTCACAGCGCAAGATAAGGACAATTATCATCAACTATCTCAATCACCTTGAAGTCCGTAAACTTCCTTACCCCGTCGATGTACACATGGACATGATCTAGTCTCCCAAAGGGGCTTACTTCCTACTGATTATCCATCCTGAGCCTGATAGGGGAAAAATTCAACTTAGGTTTTCCCATCAGTGTCCAGGTCTGCTTCGTCATAACATTGATTTCTGACCCTAAGTCGAGGACCACATAATCTATGTCATAATATTCAATCTAAGCATTAAGGTATAGTTCCTTATTTGTCCTTCTCTTTCTGGATACTTGATGTACTGTTTTATTTAGCAAAGGATCTATCCTTCCTATCTCATATTGTCTAATCAAATTTTGTAGCTCTTGTATAGATCTTTCATCCTTAATCAAATTAATGCAAGTACATAAGAATTCCATAAGCTTGCTTACCTATTTTCCTTCTCTGGGTGAAGCAGACTGATTGAATTCTAGAGGAATTCCACATTCTCTCACTTTTGGTTGTGTCTTTGATGAAGAAGCCTGATCTCTTCCAAATTATTTTCTTGCCTCTTCAAATGTCTACTTTTCTTTCCTTGGATCAAACACTTGTGTCTTCTCTGTGGCTCTTTTGACCCTCGATTCTTCTGTAGTCTTTCCTGGGGTCACTATGTCTTCTCATGTAACAACGCCTCCTCTAGTGATAGCAACAACTATGGGATCCTCTCAGTGAGGTTCTGCTCATATTAGTTGTACTTGTTGGTTTCCTCCTCGTCTCTCCTGAAATTTGGCTAACAGCATGGGACAATCTTTAATGACATGTTCAAATGAGTTGCAGTTGATGCAAGTGGTACAAGGGTTCTGGCAGTCCCTTGCCAAGTGACCTAGTTGTGCACAGTTATAACAAATGATCTAACCTCGACCTCGACCCATGCCTCCTCCTCGTCCTCTTCCTATGAATCTGCCACGAGGGTTGAAGTTTCATCTTTCTGGGGAATTAAACTGCGTAGTATTTCCCTCTTGATGCATCTCTCCTTGAATCCTATATGTATCCCTTGACCTTTCATGCAAGAGATCATAAGACCTACAGTCCTTCTCATCATGCCCCACATATTTACAGAATGTGCAGTAGAGATTTGTAGGTGTCTGAACATATTTTTTCATGTAATAGAATTCACCAGGGTGATGTCTATTTCTACATACCTCCCACCAAGGTAGAGTAACCTGCTTCAAAGGGCTTGGAGCTCCAGAGGCCAAGTATTCATGAAATAGGGGACAATGCTCCTTATCATGTCCTTCTGACTTGCATCTGATACACCAGATGTCTTCTCTTTTATCTTTTCCCTTGTCTTTCTTCATATCTTTGACCTATAGAGATAAGCTAGTTAGCTAACTCAAAATTTGATGCATACCTGAGTTGGATTCTCCCATAGGGGTTGACTCTGGTTTCATGGCGATTTCCAATGCCTTAGCCTGCAAAGCAACATTTTGCTACATTAGAGGGACTCTGATGTGTGGTAGGAGGGCAGTAATGAACCATTCCTTGTTCTGCTCATCTGGGATCTGAAAAATCAACCGACCTGTTAAGGTCTTAAACCTCTGATCAAACTCCCAAATAGGTTCAGCTACTTTCTTGTTGATTTCTTTTAGTTCTATAATGCATTGTGACTTCAAATTGGGTTTCTTGAATTATGCACTCAACGCAATGTTGATATCGTTCAACAGTTTAGGTTGTGCAACTCCATTAACAAACTTTGTGTACCATCTCAGTGCACGGTCTCTTAAGGTAGTACTAAATTGAGCCCTCTTAACTGCTTCATCATTGACTTAATACTCTATACAACCTCGCATAAAAACCAGTGCTGATCGGGATCTTCAGAACCATCTCCCCTAAAGATAGGTAGTCTCATTTCATCCTCCATAGATCTTCCTAGGTTTCCTTACTGAGTATGCGTTGAACTACTGGTAACAGTGCTCTGAGTTCTCTAGTAACTCTGGCTACTCTGGTTACTTAATGCTGCTTAAAAAAAAGGAGTAATAGTACTTACTTTGACAGTTGGCGAAGTTCCTGAAGTTTCTAATTCTTCTCGACGAGGTTCTACAGTCTTCTCTTCCTCTGGCCCAACAGACCCTGAATGTTCCTCGGTCAATAACTCTTCTTCTTCTCCACTATAGAACCCTTCATTATGTGCTAGTGGTTCATGGCTCTGCTCAAACATTTTTACTAGAGGAACCTCTCTGAAGATTCTCCCACTGCGCGTATGTCCAACCTCTGTGTCATTGTCGATGTCTGAGTTCTTGAACATTATATTTTCAATCTGACCAACTACTATATCTTCAAGATGTTCTTCTCATACAATAGCATCTTGATATTCAACTTCAAAAAGTGTAAAAATTTTCTTCTAGGTCCTTTAAAGAAATATCTCTCTTCTTGGTTATATGACTCTACTCTGTCAATAGAAAACTCGGTAATGTACCCTCCAATGGTGCTATCAAACCAGTGATCTACTACTCTTGACATGACGTTATCAACTCTCTTGACCTTCTTGATCAAAGTCGATGTCCAAACCATAGATGGTCTAGACCTGATCTCAAACTGGGTATCTGCTAATTTGGATAACCACTTGTATAGGTTCTTTTGAATTCCTCCAAAGAAAATCTCGTGTATATCAGTAAATATATACTTTCCCAACTAGTCCTCTATACTAAGATTAGGGTTCTTATTCTGAGCTTCAACTAAGTCCTTTCCTTGTTCTTCTATCCACTTATGAATCTATGTCTTCGATGGAAACCACCTTCACATTCCCTCAAGAAGATCTCAGTCCCGACAATGGAACCATTTGTTGGCATAGGGGCAGACCTAGGGTTCATCTCTAACAGCGCACCAACAAGCCCTAACTATTGTCCCTTTCAGCAACACCTGCGAAGTAGATGCACTCTCACCTGAAGTAGAAATAGGGGGTTGTAGGACACAATTGTCTACAACCAGAGGAAATACAAAGTGGATCCAATGCAACAACACACAACAACCTAGTTATTCTTTATCTCCTTTAATCCTACTACGCAAGCTATATCTCTGATCTAATGTAATGATGCAATAATAGAATAACAGAAGGAAAAATAACACAACATCAATCACATAGAAAAACAAGATATACATGGTTCACCCTCTCCCTAGGGCTATGTCCATAGAACTGTGTTTCTTAACATTATATGAAACCATACAGTTCTATTTGTGCACTTAGCTTGCATATCTCTCTCTCTTTATCTTTTTCTCTCCCCTCCCTATGCACCCAGCTACAAGGTTGATCTTCGCACCCAGTGTTGGCCCTTGGTTATGGATTAATAAATAAAGAGAAGAAAAAGGAAAAGGAAATACAAAGTGCAAACTACGCGGAAGACACATTTACTGAGATCGGGTCGAAGTGGCCAAAGGAGCAGAAAAGAAGGAGGGAAGTACGGGAAAACAAGTTGTTGGAAGAGAAGATCTAGGAGAATAGATCAGCAAGGAAGATGGATCATGGACAACTCAGCAAGAAAAAAAATCCACCAATGGATTCTTTGGAGCACCTCATGGGAAAGAAGGAAAGACAGGTTGGCAAAGCCCGGAAAACGCGGGTCAAATTGACCTAGGGTTTTAGACACCTAGGGTTCTAGACACCTAGTTTTCAGCCTAAGTTTGTCGGAGAGTTATTGTAATGTATAAATAAAGGTCTAGAGGACCTAGGATGGGTTGGTGCTAAGTTGGTTGAGAGTTCATTGCTATTGTTTGATTGAGTGATTATTTCTATGTGAGAGAGAAGTGTTGAGTGTGAGAGCCTTCTAGTATTGTAAGATCTTTAGCTGGGTGTGAAGATCAACCATGCTGCTGGGTGCGCATGGAGGAGAGAGAAAAAGAGAAGGAGAAAGAGTTATATGGACATAGCCATAGGGAGAGGATGAACCATGTATATCTTTTTGTTCTCTGCGATTGATGTTGTGTTCTTTTGTCTTCGGTTATTCGATTATTGCATTATTATGTTAGATATGGAATATAACTATGCGAAGTAGGTTTATGCTTGGTAAGAATAACTAGGTTGTTGTGTGTTTTACCTTAGATCCACTTGCATTTCCTTTGGCTGTAGACACCTGTGTCCTACAACCCCCTATTGCTACTTCGAGTGAGACTGCATCTGCTTCGCAGGTGTTTCCAAAAGGGCCAGTAGTTAGGGCTTGTTGGTGCATTGTTAGATATGAACCCTGGGTCTTCCCCTGTGCCAACAAATGGTTCTGTTGTTGGTACCGGGATCTTCTTGAGGGAATGTCAAGGTGGTTTCCATCGAAGATATAGATTCAGAAGTGGATAGAAGAACAAGAAAATGACTTCGCAGAAGATCAGAACAAGAACCCTAATCTTAGTACATAGGATTGGTTGGGAAGGTATATCTTTACTGATATACATGAGATTTTATTTGGAGGAATTCATAAGGAGCTATACAAGTGGTTAGCCAGATTAGCAGATACCCAGTTTGAGTTCACATCTAGACCACCTATGGTTTGGACATCAGCGTTGATCAAGAAGGTCAAGAGAGTTGATAACATCGTGTCAAGAGTAGTAGATCACTGGTTTGACAGTACCATTGGAGGGTACATCACTGAGTTTTTCATTGACAGAGTTGAGTCATATAGCCAAGCAGAGAGATATTTCTTTAAGGAACCTAGAGGAAAAATTTTACACTTCTTCAAGTTGAAGATCAAGATGATATTGCATGAGAAGAACATCTTGAAGATACAGTAAGTGGGCCAATTGAAAATTTGATGTTCAAGAATTCAGACAGTGACAACGACGTAGAGGTTGGACATACGCGTAGTGGGAGGACCTTTAGAGAGGTTCCTCTGGTGAACTTGTTTGAGAAGAACCACAAACTACTGGCACAAGACGAAGGGTTCTATAGTGGAGAAGAAGAAGACTTATTGATCGAGGAACATTCAGGGTCCGTTGGGCCAGAGGAAGAGAAGACTACAGAACCTCATCGGGAAGAATCAAAAACTTCAAGAACTGTGTAGACTATTTAAGTAAGTACTATTACTCCTCCTGTTGTTTTAGCAACGTTTAGTAACTAGAGCAGTCAGAGTTATCAGAGAAATCAGAGCACTATTACCAGTAGTTCAGCACATACTCAGTCAGGAAACCTAGGAAGATCTATGGCAAATGAGATGAGGTTACCCACCTTTATGGGAGATGGATCTGAAGATCCTGATCAGCATTGGTTCTTATGCGAAGCTGTATGGAGTATTAAGAATGTCACTGACGAAACTATTAAGAGAGCTCAGTTTAGTACTACCTTACGAGACTGCGCACTGAGCTAGTACATGAAATTTGTCCAAGGAGTTGCATAGCCGAAACTGTTGAATGTCATTAAGACTGCATTGATTTTCGAATTTAAGAAACCCAATTCGGAGTCGCAGGGCATTACAGAGATGAAAGAAATCAAGCAGAAAGTAGTTGAACCTATTTGGGAGTTTGATTAGAGGTTTAAGACCTTAACAAGTCATTTGCGTTTTCAGATCCCAGATGAGCAGAATAACGAATGGTTCATTGTTTCCCTCTTACCACACATTAGAGTCCCTCTGATGCAACAAAATATCGCTTCATAGGCTGAGGTGTTGGAGATCGCCATGAAACTAGAATCAACCCCTATGGGAGAATCCAGCTCAGGTATGAGTCAAATTTTGAGTCAGCTAACTAGCTTATCTCTGCAAGTAGAAGATATGAAGAAAGACAAGGGAAAAGATAAAAGAGAAGACATCTGGTGTATCATATGCAAATCAGAAGGCTGTGATAAGGAGCACTGCCCCCTATTTCATGAATATTTGTCCTCTAGAGCTTTGAGACTTTTCAAGCAGGTTACTCTACCTTGGTGCGAGGTATGTAGAAATAGACATTGGTCTGGTGAATGCTATTACATGCAAAAATATGTTCAGACACCTACAAATCTTTACTGCACATTCTTTAAATCCATGGGGCGTGATCAGAAGGAATGTAGGGCTTATGACCTCTTGCATGAAAGATCAAGAGACACATATAGGATTCAAGGTGAAGTACAGCAGGAAGGAAATACTACGTAGTTTAACTCTCTAGGAAGAGGAAACTTCAACCCTCATGGTGGATTTGGAGGAAGAGGATGAGCAGGAGGCATGGGTCGAGGTCGAGGTCAATTCATTTGTTATAACTGCACACAGCCAAGACACTTCGAAAGGGACTGCCAGAACCCTTGTACCACTTGTAGCTACTGCAACTCATTCGAACATGTCATTGAAGATTGTTCCATGTTATTAACAAGTACAAGTAATCTCAGCAGAACCTCACGGAGAGGATCCTAGAGTTGTTGTTATCACTAGAGGAGGCACTATTACAGGAGAAGGCAGAGTGACCCCATGAAAGACTACAGAAGAATCAAGGGTCAGAAGAGTTGCAGAGAAGACACAAGTGTTTGATCCAAAGAAAGAAAAACAAACATTTGAAGAGGCTAGAAAAAAATATGGAAGAGATTAGGCCTTTTCATCAAAGACACAACCAGAAGCGAGAGAATGTGGAATGCCTCTGGAATTTGATCAGTCTTCTTTGCCCGGAAAAGGAAAAAAGGTAAGAAATCTCATGGAATTCTTATGTACTTGCATTAATTTGATCAAGGATGAGAGATTTGTACAAGAACTACAAAATTTGATAAGACAACATGAGATAGGTAGGATAGATCCCCTGTTGAACAAAGAAGTACATCAAGTGTCTAGAAAGAGAAGGACAAATACATAACTAAACCTTAATGCTCATATCGGAGATTATGATATAGACTATGTGGTCCTCGACTTAGGGTCAAAAGTCAATGTTATGACAAAGCAGACCTGGGCCTTGATGGGGAAACCTAAGTTGATTTACTCCCCTATCAGGCTTAGGATGTCTAATCAGCAGGCATAAAGCCCCTTTGGGAGGATGGAGCATGTCCCTGTGGACATCGATGGGGTAAGGATGTTTGCGGACTTTTAGGTGATTGAGATAGTTGATGATATTTGTCCTTATCCTGCGCCGTTAGGAATTGATTGGGCTTTCAATAATTCTACTATGGTTGACTTAAAGAAAATAAGAATGACATTTGAAGGTAGTGGCCTTAGGCTCATTTCACCTCTTTATCTTGATGAAGGTCGCAGATATACTGAACCCATTAGAGAAGAACATCGTGCTTATGAACTAGAGAATATATATAAATTGATAGCAAGACAACATGATTACATTAATCCTATAGGAGATGGGAATTTAAGATGGTGAAGTGATAGCGCATGCTCGTCAGATTCAGAATAGGCACTAGAGAACTGGAAGAACAAAATGTATGAAGTATCTATGTGGAGATGTGCTAGACTGACCAGGGAAGTTCGCTAGATTGGAACAAAAGTAATTAATTTCCCCACATTTAGAATCTTTCTTATTGGAATTTGAAGAAATTGTACTAGTACAAAAAGGATTTTTGGCACTGGATGAGGCCTTGAAATCAACGCCAGTGAGATGGTGGGGAACACACAAGAAGAACATTGTGGACTGGGTGCAATGTCTCACTTTGATGAAAGTGTGCTTTTAAGACCAAATAGAAGGGTGCAAGGTTAGATACACAGGTCAAATTTTTCTGAAGGACCATGTGTGAAGTTGTGAGGAGGCATAGAGCAACATTCCTCAAGAGAAGTGGGTGCATAAATTTATCAACACTTTGAACACAACCCCTATCAATTGGTATCTTCAAGCCAAACTGTGCCTCACCATTGCAGACTGGTACGGTATGACTCAAAAATTTGTAGCTACATTTTTAGTTGAAAGTGAATACCCCATAGTGGATCAAGATTTACATATTGTAAGACAAAGAGTCTTTGAGGAGGCACCCACCCATCCTGTTGAGCAAGAAGAGGACGAATGGACTACACCCCTTCAGAAATTGCAAGGTTGTTACAATATCAATGATGATGAAGACAATGATCCTAGAAATGTGAACATCGCAGAAATAGAAGGACAGCGAGACATAGAAGGACTGGGAGTCGAACTACCTTTTATTGGACAACCAATTAAAGTCAAGAAAGTTAACATTGGAACAGAGAAAACACCTAAGCTCGCAAATGTTGGAGATTATTGGGATGTTGCCACTATTGACAAGATCATCAAATTACTACGTGAATACTAGGACTTGTTTCCAACCAAGTTCACTGATATGAAGGGCATTAAAGGGCCCATGGGACAAATGAGGATCCCCTTGAAACTAGATGCAAGGCCAGTCAAGTAGAGACCCTATAGATTGAATCCCAAATATAAGTAGAAAGTCAAGATTGAATTAGACAGAATGTTGGAAGCAGGAATCATAGAACCAGTTGAAGAGTCAAAATGGATTATCCCTATGGTGGTGTAGGATAAGAAGACAGGAGAGATCGGAATCTATGTAGACTTGAGGAAACTAAATGATGTGTGTTTACATGATCTATTCCCTACACCGTTTACCGATGAAGTGTTAGATAATGTGGGAGGACAGGAGGTCTACTCCTTCACGGATGGATTTTTAGGTTATCACCAGATCAGGATTGCCAAGGAAGATCACCATAAGACCACATTTGCAAAAAAATGGGGTTCCTACCAATACACTGTGATGCCTTTTGGATTGAAGAATGCACCAACCATATTTTCTAGGGTGGTGGTTGAAGCATTCAAGGAATTTTTACATAAATTTCTAGAAGCATATTTTGATGATTGGACTGCTTTTAGCTTATTGAAAAATCATATTGAATGTTTAAGACTAATGTTGGATAAGTGTAGGCAATGTCAGATTTCCCTGAACCTGAAGAAGTGCATCTTCTTTTCACCCTTTGGAGTGTTTCTAGGCCATATTGTGTGTAACTAGGGGTTGTTGGTAAATCCATCCAAGATTGCCATTATTCTTGATCTACCCCCTCCTACTTCAGTTAGACAATTGCGCACTACACTGAGACGTACTGGATTCTACAAAGATTTCATTAAGGGCTATGCACAGATTACAACAGCTATAGATAATCTTTTAAAGAAATATTGTCAGTTTCAATGGACATAATAATTCCAACAGAGCTTCGACACACTGAAACAGAAAATGGTCACTGTGCTTATTCTAGTTTTCCCAAATTGGAGTAAGGAATTTCATGTTCATGTTGATGCATCCTCTATTGAATTAGGAGTAGTGGTAGCACAACTAGGAGTAGGAGATATTGACCATCCATTATCCTTTGCTAGCAGGAAGCTCTCAACAGTTGAGATAAATTACACTGCCACTGACAAAGAAGGTTTAGCCATGGTGTATGCACTACAGAAATTTTATCACTACTTGTTGGGAGGACACTTTAAGATGTTCATTGATCACTCTGCATTGAAGTACCTAGTCAACAAGCCAGTGTTGGGGGGAATAATATGCAAATGGATTCTGTTATTTTAGGAATATGATTTTGAGATAGTGATCAAGCAGGAAGAATGAACAAGGGACCTGACCACTTATCTAGGTTGGAACATGGAGAGGAACCTACTAGCTTGGAGGACACACTAATAGATGCATAGTTGTTGGCCATCAGGAAGGTTGATGACCACTTAGTCGAGATAGTCCAGTTCCTGTCAACAGGAATGGCACCTCACGAATATACAGTCATTCAGAAGAAATGACTGGTAGTTTGTGCTGAGGATTTTTCGCTTATAGCCACACAACTATATAAGATGGGACCTGCTAAGATCCTAAGGAGATGTGTTATGGAGGCAGAGAGACAACTGGTTCTGGCAGAAGCACATGAAGGCATCACAAGAGGACACTATGCAGGAAAAGAAATAGCGCAAAAGGTTCTTAGAGTTGGCCTTTGGTGGCCCACTTTACACAAGGATGCTAAGGAATACTACAGAGCCTGCGATGTATGCCAAAGAAATGGGAAACCTTCCAGAAGGGATAAGATGCCTTTAGAACCCCATCTAAATTTACAATAATTTGAGAAATGGACCATTGATTTCGTGGGACCTATAAACCCACCAGGAAAGTGCACAAGAGTAAGATACATAATCACTACGATAGAATATTTGACCAGATGGGCAGAAGCAAGAGCAGTCAAGGACTGTAGTGCAACTACAACTTCCCGGTTCATATTTGATGATATCATAACATAGGTTTGGATGCCCTAAGATCCTCATGAGTGATCAAGGCACACATTTTATTAATAATACCATTGAAGCCTTGACACAGGAATTTGCAGTTCATCATCAAAAGAGAACTCCATACCATCCACAAGTGAACAGTACAGTCGAAGCCTTCAATAAGATATTGGGGTACAGTGTGAACAGAGATGATTGGGATTTGAGAGTACCAGCAGTGTTATGGGCCTATATAACTATTTTCAAGAAGTTGATAATGTAGACTCCCTTTAAGTTGGTCCATGGAATATGTGGTTCCTAGTCTAAGAATTGCAGCCTTTATAGATATGGATGACACTGGACTTGTTTAAGAGAGGATCACACAATTGGTCGAATTGGAGGAAGACAGGTTTATTGTAGGATTTCATCAGCAGGTATAGAAGGAAAGAGAAAAGGCTTATCACGAAAGGCACATCAAGAAGAAAGCCTTTAAAGAAGGAGATTTGGTATTGGTGTATGACAACAAATTCATGAAGCATCTAGGGAAGTTCAAGACACATTGGCTAGGGACATATGAGGTGGCCCATGTTACAGAAGGAGGAGCTACGCAGTTGAAGACTTTGAATGGAGAATGGAAGGAAGGTTTGGTGAATAGGAGCCAGTTGAAATTATACTACGACAACCAGCTGCCTTGCAGCTCTCAGTAAAAGCAAAAGGAGAAGGGTCTAGGTACTAGATGCAGTTGAAACTGGGTACCAAACATAGAAAATACAGTCTGCACATAGTGGGGAAGGATAGAGCAGAAATCACAGGCTGCTTCGTGCAGTCTGAAGTCGAAGAAAAATAGAAAGTTTAGATCTACAATGCCTCGAGACGAGTCACAGGTGCGTGTTGGGGGCCTATTGGCCCTTGGTTATGGATTAATAAAGAAAGAGAAGAAAAATGAAAAGGAAAGATGAAGTGTGAACTGTGTGGAATACACACTGACTGATATTGGGTCGAAGTGGCCAAAGGATTAGAAAATAAGGAGCAAAGTATGGGGAAACGAGTCATTGGACGAGAATATCGAGGGGAACAAATCAACAAGGAATATGGATCGTGGACAACTCAACAAGCAGAAAAAGCCACCAATGGATGATTTGGAGCACCTCATAGGAAAGAAGGCAAGACAAGCTGGATGATCTATTCTCCTTGATCTTCTCATCCAACGACTTGTTTTCCCTTACTTCACTCCTTCTTTTCTTCTTCTTTGACCACTTCAACCCAATCTCAGTCAATGTGGATTCCGTGCAATTCACACTTCATATTTTATTTTCCTTTTTCTTTTCTTTCTTTCTTAATCCATACCCAAGGGCCAACAGTTACCAACAGGATAATATTGCTCCTTGACCGCATCCACAAAAAATTCCCAAGTGGGATCAGCCCCATATATTATAGACTCCTCTGTAGAAATTTTCTCCTAGTAAGTTTCCCACCAATGTTTGACATGGGGGAGAGATTTAAAGAGTGCGAAGGTGATCTTTTATTTGTCGAAAAAATTGTGAATAGAGAAATAACCTTCTAGCAATGTTCTCCATTTCGTTGAGTTCCCGGGAGAGAGGGAAAAACGTTTGTTGAATCTGCATCTTGATGAGATGCTTGCCTTGCTAGAGAATTTGTGCTTCTTATCTTGTTGAAGGATGTCACGAACCTATGGCTGGAAGGGTTGGACCTTTTTAACTAGTCTGGCTACATGAGATGATTGTGTGCAGAAGGAATCCTTGCACTTTTCTTCAATCTTGTCGACCTACTTCTGCTGGACAAAAGGTGCTTGGACTGAGGCTGCAGCGGTTGCGATATTCTTCTATTCACCTTTTGAATAGACTTTGAAGAAGCTTAATTTTGTAATATGGGATACTACCTTACGACACTTTTAGGTGGGATAGTAGTTCAAACTACCTTTGGTATCCTGTAGAGATGACGCCCCAGAGTAACAATGACACTATGGGGTCGAGAATCATAAATAGCATGGTGCTTCCACATATATGGTTGGCCCAAAAGAACATCATAGACATCAAATGGGGCAACATCACATAATACCTCATCTTTGAAGGGATGGATATCATATGAAAATCGACACTATTGACTGACACAAAGATCTCGTCCCTGATGAAGCCACCCAATGTTGTATGGTTGCGGGTGTGGTGTTGTTGACAATCCCAATTGTTTGACGACCTCTGCTAATATGAGGTGCTTCTAGCTTTAGATATGAACAATGAAATGAAATAGGGTCCCCTTCACCCACATCTATGAATGAAAGAGGCGTTCCCCCTCTTCAGTATCTTTTGGTTCTTTTGGTTGAATTGTTGCGGTTGCGATAGTAGCAGTGGGGTGTGCATGGATGATCTATCTTTTTCCATTATTTTATGAATCAGATTTTGAATTAGGGTTCGACTCCTTGTATTTGATCTTAGATGCCAATGATTTTTTTGAGTGACATTCATCAGTTTTGTGGCAGGGCCTTTTGTGGAAATCACACCACTTTCCAGTGTCCTTTTTTGTCTTCTTGTGACCCTTATTTTCCTGTGGCTTGGACTGGTTTTTGGGAGGTTGTTTGTTAGTGCCATATTTATCATACTTTGGTTGTTTTGAATTTGCAGACCCTAACTCTCATTTGTTCTGGTGCCTAAATTTCTGCTCAATTTTGACAACATATCAATAGGTATGTCCAGAAACTCCATTTCAGTTTGGATGTACCTACATAGATCCCCACGGTATTTCATAACCAAATTTCTCTTAGAATATTTGATACCCAACTTGGTGTGTAAGGTATGAAAGGTGTTGGTGAGATCTGGCACTGCTTGGCCCCTTTCTTGACGCAGCGTGGTCCATCTCATGTACTAGTCATCATAGTTACCAATAGGGTAATATTGTTCCTTGACCGCATCCAAAAAACAATCCCAAGTGGGCTCGACCCCATATATTCCATACTCCTCTATGGAAATTTTCTCCCAGTAAGTTTCCCACCAATGTTTGACATGTGGGAGAGCTTTAAGGACTGTGAAGGTGATATTTTCCCTGTCGAAAAAATTGTGAACAGAGAAATAACCTTCTAGTGCATTTAACCATTTTTCTAGGGCATTTGCATCTATTTGTCCTTCAAGTACGGGAATATCCAAATTAAATTGTACCTTGAAAGGAGAGGTACCTCCAAAGTGGTAGCTTGATGAAGTCGCACCAACTTTTATCAGAAGGCATTCAAGGATGTGGGAAAACTTCTCCATCATTTTGTCCCTCTGTCACATGAGAACTTGCTCAAGCAACACATTAATAGAATCGTATGCTCTATAGTTTTTGTTTTATTCTAACATGGATGGTTTCTTGGGCGTGTGATATAGATATTCCTCAAGGGAGATAATATCGAGACCCAACTTTCTATACTCAGACCTCGTCGGGGACATGCATTGAAAAAATGATCAAGAGCAGCCTGCTCTGATACCACTAATAAAGATTATTTTCCACACGAAATGAGAGCAGAGATATAATAAATAAATGTAAATATATATATCAAATATCCAATAATATAACACATATTTATCAAATATATAACCATAAACACAAATATACATTAATACAAAATTTCTATTGATGAGTGAAATCTACAAGACTGTAAAAATACAGAGTGAAAGACTCGCTAGAATGGTGGCAGCATATCTCTGAGAAGAGATGTGACTTCTACTCACATTCAAAAGAGTATGGATTACAATGAGGATCAAATAAATTTTTAACATGAAGAAAGTCCAAAACCCTAACCCCGGAAGATGAAAAGACAACAGTTTTGTGCACCCTGTTTTGGGTAGTTTGGTGTATCAACTTCTCGGGGGCATAACTTTGGCATACGATCTCTGTTTAGGGCGCACAATGTCTCGTTGGAAAGGTATCGTCAGGGATATTCATTTTTGGGGCTCAATGAAATCCTATGGCAATGAATTAGGTTCTTGATCTCGAAAAAACTTCATTTAGGCCCCCAAAATGGCCCAGAAGTTTAGGAACCGAAAAACTGCTAAAAATAGTAAATTGCCAGAAGATTGTTTTGAGCGAGTTGGAATAGGTAGGTGGACACTGATATCAAATTTCTAGTTTGGGTGGTACCGAGCCAACTAACTCGAGAACTATAATTTTTTACCCTTCTGATCACAAACCTCACTTTCCTTACCAGGTCGACCTCCAGATAGTAGTGGTTTATGCCACGAAATCGTTGACACGAAATATTTTTTGCACGGTGGTAGACGAGGGTGCATCAACTTGCGTTATGTCATTGGCATGTTGGAAGGATATTGGTCATCTTGAGTTTCCTCCATATTCTATGTTGTTAAATGCATTCGACAACCATTCTTTTCAACTACATGACGTAATCCCCTCCTTCTCTGTGTAGTTAGAGGGAAAAATTGTGTGTGTCGAGGTCAAAGTAGTCGATGCGTATCTCAACTACAACCTTTTGTTGGGATGAAGTTGGAATTACCCAATGATAGTGGTTGTATTCTCCATTTTTCATGTACTATGATTTCCTCATGAACATAGGATATTAACAGCCGATCAATTTTCCTTCTCTCTTTCTGACCCTTCATCGAGGGAATCCACGGTCCCGATGATTGATAACCCGCAATAAGGTACCGTCAACTTAGGTGTTGTATTTTTTCCATATTTAATGGGTACTTTTGGTTTTCCACCATGTCATGTCCCCCGACCACCTTGGTCGGGGACATGCCACTACTTCAAAACCAAACTGCTTTGAAACCAGATTGTAACATACCCAACCACCTACGCCAGGTCATGACACTTGAAACCATCATGCTTTGATATGCATATACATCTAATGCAAATTTAACATATATAAACATTATTCTCATACACATATTCATACGAAAGTGAAAATAAACACATACATGCAATATATACAACAATTTTGATAACATTATAACACATATACAAGATACACAACATACAATTAACATAGATTTGGTACTTATCTTTTTTTATGAGAATACCACTGTCTGCATGCATACCTTCCATGAACCTCCCATCCTTAGACCACGTTGCTCCAAGCTATCAATAGTGGGTCACCCCCGAGTTGGGACTAAACTCCACCCAGGCCAAGGGAATCCTAGGCTAGGATGAGGCTATGGGAAGCTACACAATGCAACATGAAGGATTCCCTCCAAGGAGCCTACTTATGCCCACTGCTCAGAGACTCTCATTCCCCACATGCATGTCCCACCCTAGGAATATACACCTTCACTATTCCACAGTGCATCGATTGCTCCACTTCCCTTCCAGGGCTTCAGCAACATGTCATATTAGGAATTCTCAGAGCTCTGTAGCTGCTGCTGGACTCCCTCCAGGAGAAATCACTTCCCCAACAACCTCTCTCACCTGGAGAGAGTTTATCACAGGCTAGACAACCCACTTCTTCAACCCACAGGCCTAACAACCTACCTCTTCAAACCACAGGCCTGACAACCTACTTCTTTTGTCCAAATCTTAAGTCAACCAAGTAATCATAGTAGTAAAATCGGGTAAGGCAAGGGATGAATCAGTAAATTACAAAGGTTCATGATGGCATAGGTTTCAATTATGGCAGAATTATCTGACTGTGTGCCTGCTCAGTGCGTGAGTGAATGGGTGCAAAGGATGGCCAACATCGTGAGTGATCCCATGAGTAAATATGGAATAAATTTCCATGCATCCTAGATGAAACTTGGCTCACTAGGAGATCATTCCTCTCCACTTGGAGTTGCATTCCTCCCCCCAGAGGAACTTAGGATAACTGGGTTTATTTCCCAAACCTTAATAATTTAGGAAATACATTATAATATTCCCCTGGGTTAAGCCCTCAATCTTAGCCCCTTTTTCCTAGCCTCTCATCCCGCTTTCCTTTCCCTTCATAGTGGAGCTTATTCCCCCATAATTCTTTCTTCATGGTTGGTCTCCATGCAGTGATATATTTTTTCTTATTAATGATCTACATAATTACATATACAAAAATAGGCTTACTGGACTTAGCATCTAGTCTCTCTGGCCAAATAAACCCATAATCCTCACAACTTATAAATACTTGGCTCACCAACCTATAAAATTCATTAAACATCATTACAATTCATTAGGGGCTCAACCTTGTGATGCAGGAGCATCGTAGGCAGCCATACAAGCAAGCGTAAAGGTGGAAGACAACTGGAAAAGAACCAGCGTACATTTTGAATTTTAAAATCTAGAGCATTAATGTAATAGCTAGGGGAAGTGTACTTCCATTTGTATCTTGGAGATGTAAATAGATCTGGAGTGATTGTTCTCATCTGCCGGATGTAATAGGCATTTATGTTTGTTTAATGCAAGTAGGTAGATATGAATGTTAGATTAGACAGTTTAGAGGTGTAGGAGGGAAAACGAATGATAGACACTCTCACCCTTGTATCATAGGAGGATTATCATTCTTCAGAATTGATAAGCTGTTGAGCAGTAGCAGAGAGATGTAGAGAAGAATCCATGTATAGGAACACTTGAGTTAATGAATGAAGCTTTGACTCAATTTTCATGGTGTTATGATGCTTACTGTTTACATTAGTTGAATGGTATGTTTACAGTTGTTTTGTTTTTCTGTTATGCATTTATTTCAATACTGTGTTGTGTGTATGATAACATGTTGAATGTATGAAGTATGAGAGAGAAGAAGAATGAGTTTCAATTGTTTCTGTCCCTGAGAATTACTGCAGGGAGTGCAGTGAATGTCCGTAAGGTGTGCGTTGACAAGGGTCTGAGTCCTATCTCAGAAATCTCAGGAGAGATATTGTTGTTCTCATGCCAGTAGAAGTGCAAGTGAAGCATAGAGTCGTGCAAGGTGTGTGTAGGCTGGTTGAAGCCTTAGAACTTATCAACCAACGGGAAAGTTGAAGGGATATTGTTGCAAAGAGTGCACAGGGTCGAAGACTCAAATAACCAGAGGTTATTTGAAAGTTTGTCGCAATGAGTGCAAGTAGGGATCCTTTTGGAGGCTTGAGTTTGCAAGTGATAGCTCAAGGGGGATAGCACCTTTGAAGTGTTCAAAGGGAGACATAGATCAAAATCATCTCACCGAAGTCAAGTTCAGGAGGAAGGACACCAAGTCATTTTAGCCAGAGCTTCTTGAGAAGAGTGAATGAACGACGAAATTTCTTCGTGGAGAAGTACCAAATTTTTGTGGACCGTTGGATCTCACAGATCTGTGAGGAGGTTAAGGCTAAGCATCTTTTAGCATTTAGAAGCTCATGAGGAGTAGCGGTCGTTGGACGGGAATCAACAAGAGTCCTTGATCTCGCATTTGAATTCACACATCGAAATTTGGGGAATGGAGTGACCAGTGGTTTGGGTCAAGTGTCGTGGATTCCCGGTTGGAAAAATCATGATACAATGTGAACCGTTGGAACGAGGGAGGCTCACAGCCATCAATCTCGTCAAAGGTGAAATTTTTGAGTTTGGGGAATCATAGGGGAAGAGGTACGACTGTTGGTTGTTCGCTCGAGTCCCGAAAGTCGGAACTAGTGGGTAATAGGTAGTGTGTGCTCGTCGCATTGGAGGAGTCAAACTTCGTTGACCTTTTGCGGTTCAGCTATTGCATGAGTTGTGGTATTGCAGTGAGAACCTCCAACTTGCGAAGACCGAAATATTTCGCAGGCTTAAACAAAGGGTTTAATTAACCTTTGGCATGGTTTTGGAAAAGATCCTGCACTGATCTCAGCCCAAGGGCTAGGGGTTCTATGCCAGTTGTGGTATTAGAGCACAGGACAAATTATTTTCTTTCTATAGCAGAGAGAGAAGAAGGGAGAATTTTACAGCCATGCCGCCAAGAAGAAGAGATAGGAAAATACCTGATCTAGCAGTGGAAAGGGAAATGTGCAATTTACGTGCCAGACTTGATGCTATGGAGACAACACAGAGGCGCATAATTGATGCTGGGGATATCAGTGAAGATGAAAGTGAAAATGAAGTTGGAAACGAAGGAGAAGAAGTTGCAGTCTAAGATGCTACAAAAGAATGCCTGTTTAGGGTTGTTGCAAGAATAGGTGCTAGGGAAAAAATGGACATTCCAGTGTATGAAGGAAACTTGGATGTTGAAGAACTTCTAGACTAGATTACAGCCCTAGACAAATACTTCGACTATGAGGATGTCGAGGAAGACAAGAAATTCAAACATGTTGTTACTAGACTTAAAGGGCATGCAGTTCTGTGGTGGGACAAACTGCAGGCTGACAGACATTGCAAGAACAAATAGAAAATCAAGAGCTGGGATAGAATGGTTGCAAAGATGAAAGCCAAGTTTATACCTAGGGATTATCAAATCACTCTGTTTCGGAGGATGCATAATTTGAGACAGAAGCTGATGTCAGTGAAAGAATCACTGAAGAATTCTATAGGATAAACATCAGAGCAGGTCATCGGTAAAGCGATGATGAAAAAGTTGCTAGGTACATGAATGGTCTGTGATATGACATTCAAGATGAGATGATCATGATGACCATTCAGAATGTGGAATATTCTTATCATATGGCTTTGAAAGCTTAAGATAAGTTGAGCTAGAAGCAAGGTCAAAGAGGTCGAGGTAGAAGTCAAAGCAGAGGCAAGATAATTGCCCAGGATAGAACTCATAAACCTAAGGAAGAGGAGAAGAAACCTCAAACTCAACCTGTGAGAGGAGGAAGCTCACAGGGAAGGTAGTATGTTGATAGAAGCACTTTTCCTCGAACCAGAGGAAGAGGAAGAGGCAGAGGAGGTGAAGTGAAATGCATTGTCTGTGGAAAAATCGGACATAATTCTTATGAGTGTCCAGATAGGAAGAAAGATGGTGGTGAAACTCACATTGTTGAAGCTCAAGGATGGAATGTTGAGGCAAAATATGTTGAGGGTGGAAGATCTTTGATGATACAGAAAGTTCTCTTGAAGCCAGAGAAGGAGCTAGAGAACCCAGCCCAAAGAAACAGTTTGTTTAGGACTGCCTGCAAAACTAAGGATAGAGTATGCAAGGTCATAGTGGACAGCGGTAGCACAGATAATCTCGTGTCTACAGAGATGGTAGAAAATATGGAGATGGAGACTATTGCACATCCAAGCCCATATAGAGTTTCGTGGCTACAAAAAGGACATCAGGTAAATATCACTAAACAGTGTTTAGTTGAATTTAAAATAGGAGGATATAAAGATGAAATATTATGTGATGTCATTCCCATGGATGTTTGTCATCTATTGTTGGGTAGACCATGGCAATATGATAGAAATGTGGTTCATGATGGGAGAAATAACACGTACACCCTGGAGGAAAATGGTAGCACGTACATGTTGCTGTCGATTAGGGATAAAGAGGTGAAAACAGAGATGAGGAACACTGTACTTCTCATGAGTGGGAAGGAACTTCTTGATGAGGTTAAGAAGAAGTAAGACACACAATTTATTTTGGTCAAGAAGCCCAAAATTGTTTTGGCCAGTACGAGAATAGATGATTTACTAGAAGAAATTCAGGAGTTGCTAGGAGAGTTTGTTGATATAGTAGTGGAAGAACTACCTTGTTTGTTGCCACCTATCAGGAGTATAAGTCATCATATTGATCTTATACTTAGAGCTATTTTTCCAAAAAAAGTAGCGTATTGGTTGACGCCGCAGGAAAATGATGAAGTTAAGAGACAGGTCCAGGACTTAATGGACAAAGGATTGATTCGAGAGAGCTTGAGTCCATGCATTGTTCCGACAATGCTCAGCCCAAAGAAAGACGGTGGCTGGAGAATGGGTACATACTCAAGGGAAATCAATAATATTACAATTAGATACAGATTTCCATTGTCAAGGATGGAGGACTTGATGGATTGCTTGAGTGGAGCAAGGTTTTTTTCAAAGATTGATTTGAAAAGCGATAACATCAAATTAGAATGAGAGAAGGTGATGAATGGAAGACAACATTCAAGATGAATGAAGGGCTATATGAATGGATTGTCATGCCATTTGGCTTAACGAATGCACCCAGTACTTTCATGAGATTGATGAATGAAGTCCTGAAGGATTTCATTGGGAACTTTGTTATTGTATATCTTGATGACATATTATTTTCAGCAAAACTGAAGTAGAGCACTGAAAGCATTTAGCTGCAATAATGAGAAGATTAAAGTAGGAGAAATTGTTGATCAATACAAAGAAATCGTCATTTATGAAAGCAGAACTCATTTATTTGGGTTTTGTTATCTCTGCAAATGAACTGAAAATGGATCCAAAAAAGATAAAAGTGATTAAGGATTGGCCATCACCAAAGAGTGTGTTTGAAGTATGAAGCTTCCATGGTTTGGCTAGCTTCTATAGGAAATTCATTCGATACTTCAGTGGTATTAGCGCACCAATGATGGATACGATGAAGAAAAGACATAAATCTTTTCACTGGACGGAGGAAGCAGAGAAGAGTTTCACCTACTGAAGAAGATCACTGAACAACCAATTCTGGTTTTGCCAGATTTCAGCAAGACATTCCAGGTCAGGTGTGACATGAGTGGGTTTGCAATTGGAGTGTTCTTAAGCGAAGACAACAGATCGGTTGCATATTTTAGTGAAAAACTGAATGAAGCAAGGATTAAGTACTCCACATATGACAGAATTCTACGCAGTCATACAAGCGCTGAAGAAATGGAGACACTATTTGGTTCCCAAGGAGTTTGTTTTGTACAACGATAATCACGCTTTGCAGTTCATGACTCGATAGGAGAAGTTGAACCAAAAGCATGCTAAATGGGTTGAATTCATGCAGAATTTTACTTTGGTGATAACGCATATTTCTAGAAGTGCTAACAAAGTTGTTGATGCTTTTAGTAGGAAATGTTTGCTTATGCAAGAATTCAAAGTCAAGACTTTAATTTTTGATAACCTCAAAGAAATGTACAGGGTTGACCCAGATTTTAAGGAAGCATATGAGGCATATGAGAATATAATTCTCAGGGATAGAAGCCAATGGACCGAGTATATGATCCAGGATGGATTATTATTTAGGGGCAATCAACTATGTATTCCAAAATTCTCCATGAGGGAGAACCTGCTAAAGGAAAAGCACAGCGGAGGATTGGTCAGACACTTCGGTCATGACAAGACATTCTCAAAGTTGAATAGCTCATATTATTGGCCAGGGGTGAGAACAGATGTTAAGAAATTCATGGATAAATGCAGAATTTTCCAGCACATGAAGGGAAAAAGGAAGAACATCGGATTATATCAACCATTACCCATACCTGAAAGGTCGTGCGACACAGTGAGCATGGATTTCATATTGGGACTACCAAGGACACAAAGAGGATGTGATTCGATATTTTTGGTAGTCGATAGATTTTAAAAAATGGAACATTTCATACCATGCCAGAAAACCGGCGACACAACTCATATTGTGAACCTATTTTTCAAGGAAGTCATTAGGGCTTGCCAAAGAGTATCATTTTTGATTGAGATACCAAGTTCGTGGGACATTTCTGGAGGACCTTATGGAAAAAGCTGGGAAAAAACTTGTCCTTTAGCTCAGTGTATCATCCTCAGACGGATGGACAGACAGAGGTCGTGAACAGGAGCTTGGGAGATTTGCTAAGGAGCTTAGTGATTGAACACCACAGTCAATGGGATCACATTCTGCCACAGGCGGAATTTGCTTACAATGATTCACTCAATAAAAGCACAGAGCAGAGTCCATTCCAAATTGTATATGGAATGCAACCAAGGGGAGTTTCTAAATTGAAAGATGCAGAACAAGCTGAATTCAGGAGTGCTAGTGCAGAGGACTTTGCATAAGGAATGAAGGAGCTTCACAATAGAATCAAGGAGAGATTGTAGAGTTCAAGTCAAGAATACAAGCATAGAGCAGATCAACATAGGCGAGAACTTCAATTTGAAGTTGGTGATCTGATTCTTACACGTTTGAGGAAGGAGAGGTTCCCAAGGGGAACGTATAACAAGCTGAAGATGAAAAATATTGGACCATGTAAAGTCATAAGTAAATTTGGGGCAAACGCATATGAGATTGAATTACCCGATGGGGTCAAAATCTCACTAATATTCAACATTGCAGATTTGTACCCTTACAGAGCTGAAGAAGCAGGAGCAGAGGAGGAAAAAAAAGAAATTCAATGGACAAAACAAATGCTTGTAGCTGAAAATCCACAGATGGAAAGCATAATTGACAAGAGGATTAGCAAAAAGACCAGGAGAAAGGATTATTTTAAATACTTGGTCAAGTGGAAGAGACATCCAATTGAAGATGCTAGTTGGGAGGATGAAGCAACAATTCATAGGCATGGATAGACCATGCAAGAGCTCATGAACAGGAGTTCATGAAAATTTTCAAGTGAGGGTGTATGAAGCAGGAGCATCGTAGGCAACCAACCAAGCAAGAGTAAAGGCGGAAGACAGCTGGAAAAGCACCAGCACACATTTTGAATTTTGAAATCTAGAGCATTAATGTAATAGCTAGGGGAAGCGTACTTCCATTTATATCCTGGAGATGTAAATAGATATGGAGCGATTTCTCTCATCTGCTGGATGTAATAGGCATTTATGTTTTTTTAATGCAAGTAGGTAGATATGAATGTTATATTAGACAGTTTAGAGGCGTAGGAGGGAAAATGGATGATAGACACCCTCACCCTTGTATCATAGGAGGATTATCATTCTTCAGAATTGGTAAGTTGTTGAGATGTAGCAGAGAGCTATAGAGAAGAACCCATGTACATGAACACTTTAGTTAATGAATGAAGCTTTGACTCAATCTTCATGGTGTTATGATGCTTATTGTTTACATTAGTTGAATGGTATGTTTACAGTTGTTTTGTTTTTCTGTTATGCATTTATTTCAATGTAGCATTGTGTGTATGATAACATGTTGAATGTATGAAGTCTGAGAGAGAAGAAGAATGAGTTTCAATTGTTTCTCTCCCTGAGAATTCTTGCAAGGAGTGCAGTGAATTTCCGCAAGGTGTGCGTTGACGAGGGTCTGAGTCTTATCTTAGAAAGCTCATGAGAGATACCATTGTTCTCATACCAACAGAAGTGCAAGTGAAGCACATAGCCATGCAAGGTGTGTGCAGGCTGGTTGAAGCCTTAGAACTTATCAACCAAGGGGAAAGTTGAAGGACTACTATTGCAAAGAGTGCATCGGGTTGAAGACTCAAATAAGCAGAGGTTATTTGAAATTTTTCCACAAGGAGTGCGAGCAGGGATCCTTTTGGAGGCTTGAGTTTGCAAGTGAGAGCTCAAGAGGGATAGCACCTTTGAAGTGTTCAAAGGGAGACAAATAATGAAATCGTCTCGCCGAAGTCAAGTTCAGGAGGAAGGACGCCTAGTCATTTTGGTCAGAGGTTCTTGAGAAGAGTGAACGAATGACAAAATTTCTTCGTGGAGAAGTGCCAAATTTCTGTGGACCATTGGATCTGGCAGATCTGTGAGGAGGTTAAGGCTGAGCATATTTTAGCATTCAGAAGCTCAAGAGGAGTAGCAGTCGTTGGATGGGAATCAATAGGAGTCGTTGATCTTGCATATGAATTCACACATCGGAATTCAGGGAATGGAGTGACCAGTGGTTTGGGGCAAGTGTCGTGGATTCTCGGTTGGCGAAATCCCGATACAACTTAAACCGTTGGATCAAGGGAGGCTCACAGTCGTCGATCTCATCAAAGGTGAAATTTTGGAGTTCGGGGAATCATAGGGGAAGAGGAACGACTATTGATTGTTCGCTCGATTCCCGAAAGTCAGAACTAGTGGGTAACACGTGGCGTGTGCTCGTCACATTGGAGGAGTCAACCTTTGTTGGCATTTCATGGTTTAGTTATTGCATGAGTTGTGGCATTGCAGTGAGAACATCCAACTCACAAAGCCCAAAATCTTTTGCGGGATTAAACAAAGGGTTTAATTAACCTTTGGCATGGTTTTGGAAAAGATCCTGCGCTAATTTCGGCCTGAGGGATAGGGGGTCTGCACCACCTTGGGGTATTACAATCCCTTCCCCTCATTTTTTCACTATCCTCAGTGCAACTCATTTACATAACATCAACAAGATTTTCAAAATATTCAAAAAGATGTGGGTATTTTGCCAACATAGCATCTTCATGCTCCCAAGTTGTGTCCTTAGGAGTGTACCTATTCCATTGGACCTTTACAAGCCCTATGGATCAATTCCAGAGATATTTGATTTTTCGGTCCAGAATGGGTACCAGATGCACTTGAAAAGCACTTTCTTGCTCCACCCGAATCACATTCCAATCAATAACATGATTAGCATCAAGTATATATTTCTTAAGAAATGATACATGGAATACATTATGTATATACATAGATGCAGGTAATGTAAGCATGTAAGCTACTGGTCCAATCCTCTCTAGGATTTCAAACAGCCCACGATATCTAGCTTCCAACTTGGAACAATTTCCCAACTTCAGGGAACTTCTCTTGGCCTTCAACTTAAAGAAAACATGATCACCCACTTTGAATTCCCTGTGAGCTCTACCCTTGTCGACATAGTTTTTCTGTCTGCCTTGGGAAGCCTTTAAATTCCATTTAATCTTCAACATTTTCTCTTCCATTTCTTTGAGCAACTTTGTTCCAATCAGTGCTCTATCAGTTGGGTTGTCCCAGCTTACTGGTATGTTGCACTTTCTACCATAAAGTGCCTCAAATGGGCTCATCTTTAATGATGCTTTACCCATTGTTCTAGGCAAATTCTACCAAAGTGTAGATAATATTCTCATTTATATGGTTCTCCCATCACATACATCCTTATCATATCCTCAATCACTTGGTTCACCCTTTATGTTTTCCCATCAGACTCAAGATGATAAGTTGTGTTGAAGTTCATATTTATTCTGAACCCTTTGAATAACCCCTTCCAAAACTTTGAGGTAAACTTTGGGTCTCTGTCAGACACAATTTTCTTGGGTATGCCATGCAAGCATGCTACTTCCCTCATATATATATCAGCAACATTGGTTTCCTTGTGAGTAACCTTCATAGGAATGAAATGGGAAACTTTAGTAAGCTTGTCCACCACCACCATGATAGCATCATGTTTCTTGCTTGTTTAGAGAAATTTGGTGATGAAATCCATTGTCACCACTTCCCACTTCCACTTAGGAATGGGAAATGGCTGCAGCAACCCAACTGGGTGTCTATGCTCAGCGTTGACCCATTGACACTCCAAGCATTTAGCAATGTATTCAACAATCTCCTTCTTCATGCATGGCTAATAATATTGGCTCTTGACTATTGAGACTATTTTATGATATCCTCGGTGTCCAACATAAGGTACATTATGCATCTCTTTCAAGATCATACTCCTTAATTCATGAGTATTGGGTACATAAATTATTTTCCTTTACAAAATAATTTCATCATTTCCCAATTTATAATCTTCAACCTTCTGCTGCATTTCACCTTGTTGTAATTTTGTTACTATCTCTATGTACTGCAAATCTTCTTTTGCGGCCTAAAAAATTCTTCCTTTAAGATAAGTTTGAGACATGCTAATGGTTATAGCATGCACTTCATGCACTCTTCTGCTGAGTGCATAACCCACTTTGTTCTCTTTTCCTTTGATGTGCTTAATATCAAAGTCGTACTCACAGAGGAATTCCAACCACCTCCTTTGCCTAGAATTCAAAGTTGGATGATCAAACAAGTATTTCAGACCATTATGGCTTGTCCTCAGCTCAAACAGCTTTCCTGTGAGGTAGTGCCTCCACTTCTTCAAGGCATGCACTATGGATTCCAACTCCAAATCATGAGTGGCATAGAGCCTTTCATGCTCCTTCAATTTTCTGGATTCAAAACATATCACAAACCCATTCTAGTTGAGGAATCCACCAAGT
>ML789263.1:129476-140449 GCA_009831015.1 Picea engelmannii
GCGTTGATTATTTTTTGTTAAGTGGATGGGGGCCGTGCTTGCATGGAGGTGTGCGTGGGTTTTGGGGGTAGTGGATGGTGAGGTGGGGTGACGTAGGGGGGAGCGGGTAGTGGAGGTAGGTGGGTTAGGAGTAATGGCATAGGGGGATGTGACTTAGGATAAGGTTTGAACCAGGTCTCTTCCAATCTTGACGGAAAGTGAATAACTGGGAAGCAAAGTCAGGAGGAGAAACTTTCATCCAATCAGAAAACGAAGTTGCATTTCCTATGTTTAGTTTCCATTCTACGTTAGTCATGCCAGCCAGCGGATAAGGACCAAACAAAATTGCTTGAACTGATTGAAACTGAGGGCGATCATCTTTACTGTTCTCTCTCCTGAGGCAAACTGGAAATGATAAAGCCAACTTGTCTCGTGATATCCATTTTCTAGCGACTGTGAAAAAGTTTCTTGGGTCTGGTAATGAGATGACTACTCTATTCAACATTTCTTTTTGCACGGTTTGTAGCTGTCCAAAATGGTATCCTCATATTCACAGTCGACTCTTCCTTCTCTGACGTTGCATCCTTGAATGTTGAGAACTCCATGGACACACAGAGGATTGGGTCCATCTTCCTGGAAGTATATAGAATCCCCCAATTTTGAGAATGACTCAATTCCTGTACCATAACAGCACCAGAATGAATCGTATTTTGTACCCCAACCATGACAGGTAATAGCCTTGGAACTTCCAGGCCGTAGAGGAAGCATATAAATCATAATCCTGGGTTCATGGCCTCTTTGGATGCTAAGCACACCATTTGTCAAAGCACGCTCATAATAATCTGCATATGCCATTGCTTGGGTCCATCGAAACAAATGACGATCAACCTTCAACATGTTATGAGTAGTACCAGTCTCTTCATTCTCTAGGCCAAGTGCACTAGCAAGCCGCTTTGGGTCATACCAGAATTCACTGTAAGAAGTTCCGCCAGTCGCATAAGCATGTGATGAAACGACGATATCCGTGAAATAGATGCCAATTTCCTTGTAAAGTGGATCACCAGTGCCTTCATACCACATTTCTGATCCAACAACCACGGAAATATGTGTATTTTCATGAAATCCAGAAAGGTTGTCAGCTTTAACAGCTAGCGATCCCCCCCCAAAAAAAAAATGGCTTGTCGAACAGGTGTGCGAGCTCCAAGTGTCTCTGATCTCCTGATAATGTGTATAAGCGGTAGAGAATGTCATTCATTCCACCAACCTCATCATTAAGAGAGTACCAATGTCTTTCTATTGTGTATTTTAAAATAAAATTTTGTACACGATTGTAAAAATATTCGGCCATCCACACAGTCATATTAAATGCCTGAGTATTTCCAGCAAATGTATATTGATCCAGCAATCCTGACATGACCTGGTGTATAGTATGATATGGTGCCCAAATAGGTTCGATGGCTTCAAAACGATCAAAGAACTCAGAGGGAAAGGCTGAAAGGTAGCATGTTCACATTGCTTTCTGGCATTCATCAAGAGCAGTAACCGCAGCAGTCATATTTTGCCGCACCATGTCATTATGGGTACTTGCCCACATCATCTCTGTCGTAGTCCTCTTCATATTGATCAACCATTCTATTTGCGCGCACATGAAACTGTATGGAATCTATGGCTACATTGTAACATGGAGAACCTGTAGATTGTCCCCTCCTGTGCGCGTCTGACCATTGAGAAAGGAAAAAGCGAATGGGAATGAAAACCCTGTCGTTGTTGCAGATGCGTGGCTCTAGTCGACACCTTGAAAACTGTTTCGAACATCGTGCAAGGGATTTTAAACGCTGTTGTTTATATATATTTTTGACTTCCTGCTGTTGACATCCCACATTCACACTGCAAACTGAGCTTTAAGTGAATATATTAGCCAGCGATTTCATATAATATCGATGAAGTGAGCCCGAGCCCGAGGCTGGGGCATTGGGGTTTGGTGTTTGCGTTGACTTTGGCTTGTGTGTCTGCTCTTGGTGTTGAATGCGTGGAGATTGGCCCTCGGCCAATATAACCTTTTGTTGCTCTTGGTGTTGAATGCGTGGAGATTGGCCCTCGGCCAATATAACCTTTTGCTGGACATTTTAATAATTTTTTAATAAAACTATGCATAAAGGCAAAGGCCGGTTTTTTGATAAATTTACCAAAAACGGCTAATAAACCACATTCTACATTTACCCACAAGAATAACCATTTTATGCCTTTCAAACCAATTCACAAATTATCGCCAAAAATGCACCAGAACTTGCTTTGAAACTTGCGCGCAAGCATCCATCTTATGCTTGGTTAGTGTCGGGCATTTTTCGCCACCTTCGCCATGTGTCATGAGCGAACACATGTGCCAGAAATAGATACATATTAGTCAGCAAAACTGATCCCCTATTATATAGGGTTCTAACACAACTGATAGATAATAATTCTTCCTTCTGCATGGGAAGAATAGTTATGCAATTGGAAGTACTTCCTCATGCCTAACAACCATGTCTCAACATCTTCGTCCTTCTTCTGTTGTCCATCAAAAGTAGGAGGTTTGATCTTATTCATTTCTTCTTTCAACTCATCCACCCTAGACCTCCTATGCTTCCTAACAGGGGATGGAATTGAGCTATTGTGTGATCTCCTATGGGAATGTTTTTGGGAGTGATGATGATGTCTGCTACCACTCCTTGATATTCCTTTCTTCTGAGGGGTCCCCTGGCTTCCTGATTTGCTGGAACCACTCTCCTTATCAAACTTATTTTCAATTATGTCTAGGATTTTCATTAAATTCATATTGAATTCTTCCTGTTGTTTCTTGGCCTTCATAATCCTCTCATTATCATCCTTCTAGATCTGGACATCCATCTGCAATTTTTTGATGGTCTCAGCCATATTTATGTCTTCCTCCTTTCCTCCTCCATGTCCATTGGAGTTGGTTTCTTCCATTCCCAACTGGACATTCAACCCTATGATTTCATCTTCTTGGTTGTATACTACCTGGGTATCCTCCATCACTCTACACTCTATCCTGACTCTAATTTGGCAGTTGTTAATTCTGCAAAAAAGTGCAGCCAACATAACTTTGTCAGGCTAATTGTTCTTAATAATTTCATGAAAACATGAACCATTATGATTCATTAATATATCATACTAATTTTCTGTTGATTTCCTAAGAAATTGATTTTTTAGATCCAATTTTTGGGTGAACAATTATCTTCTATTTTTCAAGACCTTTCCAATGGTTGTTTCCATGCACAATTCTAAGTTTTGAGCAGGAAGTTATTGATATTTGAACAAATGTCTTCTTGGGGATGCAATCACTGTACATGGATTCTTTCATCTCAGAGCCAAATTGGATCTTGGATCTATGTTGGATCCTCTCTTCAGGTTTACAGGCCTTCTTTTCTTCTTTAGGCTCTAGCTCATACAATTAAAAATCCTACAGGCTCCTTCTCTAAGACCTTTTTTGTTCTTAAACAAAATTTCAGGTGCTAGCCCCTTTTCTTTGACCGCCTAATTCATGTGACCAAGGGATGTGACCCAGTGCTAACATTTGGGCACTTATCTGGAGCCTTGGAACTTCGGGAATCTGGAGCTTCAGAGGTTTCCCTTTCCTCACATCACAAACATTCCAGACGACCGAATTGGCGAACTCGCGAAGGATGGTGGATCTACGATCCACATTCTCTATTCAGATCTATAGTGGATAGGAGCTCTGAGACTCTGGGATTTGACGGTTTCCAAAAAACATCACAACAAATCTCCCAGAGTGCCAAATTGGAAAGCTCGCGAAGGAAGGTGGATCATGTTCCATGGCTTCCCAGTATCCAACGGTTGAGATTTACTATGGAACTCCGGGCTTTGAGGATTTCCTACGAATTTCTTCACAGATCTCCCAGAGTTTCTAATTGTCATAGATCCCCTCTCTTGCCTCCATGTGTCATCTCCTGATCAATGGTCGATATTAACGCTACCCCTCTGGGAGTTCTCAACTATCAACAATATGTAACTCAAATCCTCTAGAGTACTTCTTCTCCGAACCTTGGGATATAATGCCATGCATCCTCTGTGATCAACGGTTAGGATGGACATTGTCCTTCATGATTCTGGAAGTCCTTGACTTCAATTATTTATTCCTTGAATCCTCCAGACCATGGGATCTACTGCCATGTGTCCCCTCCAATGAATGGTGCGGATTTACTCCTCTCTTCAGAGCTTCGGGGGTTTCACCTTCCTCTCACTTCCTTCCTTCTGAATGCTGAAGTGGAAAATTTCTGGGGTCCACTAAGTACTGCACACTCAGGTGCTACGTGGAAGATTCCAAGAAGCATACACATGGCCCAATCTAAGGGGTAACACGTGTCAATTCCTAACTGCAAAATTAGTCTTTCAAAAGAGCATAACAAACTAAAATGTGGCATGCATATTGTGTGTCCACGTCACCCCAGGTAATTTCATCAAGCCACATCACTTCAAAACTTAGAGACTTCGGGACTCCGAGACTTTAGAGGTCTGAAAGTTCTTCCAACAAATTTTCCCCGAATGTCAAACTCCTGAACTACTTAACTTCCCAGGGTCCATGTAGTCCAGCTTCAACCAATCAAAGTGGTGACATGTGGCCCCATCGTCGAGTGACACATGTCAGGTCCCAACCAGTACTAAGGCCTATCAAAATTACAAAAATGAGTGACATGTGGCAGACCTAGGTAGGTCCACATCACCCTAGGTGACCCTATTATGCCACGTCATACTTGATGACATCATCACGTCATGTCACTTCGACGCTTCGAGACTTAGGGTATTTCTTCCTCCCTCTCAACCACAAACCATTTCTTTCAGAGTGTCAAATTGTCATACTTCTAGACACTTGATAATCCGTTGACACATGTCTTTGATAACGAATGATCCAGATTGGTTTCAGACTTCAGGACTTTGGGGCTCTGAGAGAATTCCCACACTACACCATAAATCCCCCGAACGTTGGATTCTTGAATAGGTTTATCTGCCGACATGCGTCCTCAAACACGAATGGTCCTGATTAACTCTGGAGTTTGGGAATTCATAAGATTCGCCTCCTGGCATCTTGAGGACTCACTTATCTCAAAGTGTCGAACCACCGAACTACCTAGGAAATCCAATGACTCTCCTCCTCCCAAATGATCTACGGTTGAGAGTCGCTCCGAGACTTCGAAGCTTCATTCTTCGACTCCTTCTCAATAGAACTTAAAAACTCTCCAAAGTAACGAAGTCCGAAGGACTTTATGGTTCACTGTCGTGCACCTTCTCTAGATATGATAGTTGCGAGGGATATGTCTTCTTCCAAACAGATCCAATGAACCAAATTTAAAATTTCTGGCCCAATACCACGGTTACCGTGGTCTCCTTTCTCTGCTAATTTTCTTGAACCATTATACCTCCTGAGCTTTCCATTACCACCCAGGAGTTCTCTCGGCACCGCTCTGGCACTTTGTACAAAACATCCTTGTGGAATTTTGACTCCAAATTCTACATCTGTGGCCCATCCAGGTTCAGTGTTGAAATCATGGGATCTTATACCAAATTGTCACATCCCCCGATCTCCCTGGTTGGGGAAATGCCACTACTTCAAAAACAAACTGCTCCGAAACCAGATTGTAACATACCCAATCACCTAGGCCAAGTCATGACACTTGAAATTATCATGCTCTGATATACATATATATCTAATGCAAATTTACCAGATATAAACATCCTTCTCATACACATATTCATGCGGAAGCAACAATAAACACATACATGCAATATATACGATAATTATGATAACATTATAATGCATGTACAAGATACACAGCATACAATTAACATAGATTTGGTACTTATATTTTTTTATGAGAAGACCACTGACTGTGTGCAGACCTTCCATGAACCTCCCATCCTTAGACCACATTTCTCCAACCTATTAGCAGTGGGTCACCCCCAAGCTAGGTCTAAACTCCACCCAAGGAAAGGAAATCCTATGCTAGGTTAAGGCTATGGGAAGTTGCACAATGCAACATGAAGGATTCCCTCCAAGGAGCCTACTTACGCCCACTGCTCATAGACTCTCATTCCCCACATGCATGTCCCACCCCGAGAATATACACCTTCATTGTTCCACAGTCCATCCGCTAATCCACTTCCCTTCCAAGGCTTCAACAACATGCCGAATCAGAAATTATTAGATCTCTGTAGCTACTGCTAGAATCCCTCCAAGAGAAATTACTTTCCCAACAACCTCTCTCACCTGGAGAGATTTGCTCACAGGCTTGACAACCTGCTTCTTCAACCCACGGGCCTGACAACCTGCCTCTTCAAACCATAGGCCTGACAACCTGCTTCTTCTATCCAGCTCTTAATTCAACCAAGGAATCACAGTAGTAAAATCAAGTAAGGCAAGGGACAACTCAGTAAATTACAGAGGTTCACGATGGCAGAGGGTTCAACAATGAAGGAATTGGTAGACTTCGTGTCTACTCGGTGCATGAGTGAATGGGTGTGAAGGATGGTCAGCATCATGAGTGACCCCGTGAGTAAATATGGCAAGAATGGTCATATGGTGAGAGTGACCCCCACAATGATGGAATTCCCCCACATAAATTTACATGCATCCTAGATGAAAATTGAATCTCCAGGAGCTCGTTCCTCTCCACTTGGAGTTTTGTTCCTCTCCCAAAAGGAACTTGGGATAACTGGGTTTATTTCCCAAAATTTAGTAATTTAGGAAATACATTATAATATTACCTTGGGTTAAGCCCTCAAGCTTAGCCCCATTTTCCTAGCCTCTCATCCCCCTTTCCTTTCCCTTCCTAGTGGAGTGTAGTCCCCCATAACTCTTTCCTCATGTTTGGTCTACATGCAACGATATATTTTTTCTCATTAATGATCTTCATAATTACATATACAAAAATAGGCTTACTAGCCTTAGCATCTAGGCTCTCCAACCTAATAAACACATAAGCCTCACAACTTATAAATACTTGGCTCACTAGCCTATAACCTTCATTAAATATCATTACAATTCATCATGGGCTCTACCTTGGTGTACTACACACCACCTTCGAATGATGTTAAATTTATTTTGGTTGTCCCTGATCAGCCTAAGGTTGCAATTTTCCAAATAGCTTCATTTCAAATGACTTATTTCAATGATCTGTGGACTTTACCTTCCCCATCGGCTTCGATGGAAGGGGTAGGGAATCCTGGCATAGATATGCCCCTATCTGCAGTTGAGGTCATGTACAATATTGTTCAAAAAACCTTGTCTAACTCTTATTCATCTCCCCTTCAAGAGCTAGATCATGTTCTAGAGCCTATTTGGGATCAAGAATCTCTTACTTTTCACGATTATTTGGACTTGGTATTTCCCTCCGACGAGATGATTTTAGAGGAAATTACAGGTCTGGAAGGACCTTAGGATGATATTCATCAGAAATCATACATTTTACCCGAGCTTAGAATAGTAGAAACATGAGAGTTTACTTAGATCGTGAATGGAGATGTCACTTGCCCTATCAATCCTTTAGCAATGCACAGAATAATGCCAAAGGAAATATGGTGAATATAGCTGAGACGGTTCCAATTGATATCTCTAAAACCCATGGCATCATTGAAAATGTCTTCATAGGAGAGGATTGTTCCCCCGATAATATTCAAGTGTATACTAAGTTATTTAAATAATTTTGTGATGTCTTTGCCTCATCTTATGAGGAAATGCCAGGAATTGACCCTCGTATGGTTGAAGCTGAGATTAGAACTTATCATGATGCTAAGCTTTCTCAGCAAAAGATTCACCTGGTCAAACCTAGGAAGGAAGTGGCCATTAAAGTTGAGGTAAATAAATTTATTGAGGCTAGTTTCATCAACCCAATTCAATTGACGAAATGGGTGTCAAACCTTGTTCTTTTCAATAAAAGTCAAGGTACAATTCGAGTGTGCATGGATTTTAGCGATATGAACAAGGAATGCTTGAAAGATGACTTTCATACCCCATTCATTGATCATATTATCGATGAATGTGCAGGCTGTGAATTTTGTTTCTTTTATGAATGACTTCTCAGGGTACAATCAAATTTAGATCAAGCTCAAGGATCAACATAATAATGCATACAAGAAAATGTGTTTTGGCCTAAAAGATGATGTAGCTACTTTCTAGTGGGCCATGTCATTTTCCTTTCATGACCTCAAACATATAGTCAAGGCATATATTGATGATCTTGTGTCACGTTGTTGCAAGAGATCTAACCATCCTTCTCACCTTCGACTTATTTTTAAGAGGTGTCACTACTACCAAATTCTCCTAAATCCAAACAAGTGTATTTTTTTTGTTACGTCGGGACACTTATTGGGTTTTATCATGTCCACCAAAGGGATCATGGCCAATCCTCTTGAGGTTGAGGCAATAGTTCAATTGTCTCCCCCCATGCATAGTTTCCTAACTTCAAAATCTCCAGGGTAAAGCTAACTTCTTACGACGATTTATTTCTAACTATGCCGAAATAAATAAAGGGTTTATGTGTATTTTGAAGAAAGGGGTCCCATTCTTTTGGGATGAAGCGTCTCAACGCTCTTTTGCATAATCTAAAAGTTCCTTGACATTTCCCCCTCTTCTCATCCCCCTGATTATGGAAAAGATTTCTTGTTATATTTGGCTGCAATAGAGTCCACCATCAGTATGGTCTTGGTTCAGGAGGATGACATGCTCCAGAAACATGTTATCTACTGCCTCAGTCGAGGATTAGTCGGACCAAAACTCAACTATACCCACGTTGAGAAACTGGATTTGGAGTCTGTCCCCATTGGCTAAGGGTTTCTCCATTATATTCTACTTCGTAAGACCACCGTCGTAGCCATCGTTAATCATTTTCAATATGTGTTGACATGATTTGGACTTTGTTTTGACAAAGTCTAAGAAATATTTGGTCTTTGCAGAATTGATATCAAAACTTCCAATTGAGAGTGGCAATGATTTTCGTGAAGAGTCATTAATCAATGACAATCTCTTCCTGATTACATCTTCTGACCCTTGGTATGGAGATATTCTTGTGTATATTAAGACTTTGAAGTGTCCTTCTTTTGTTTCTCCTGATGAGCATCGATGGATATGCCATTAAGAACAAAATTTTCTTATCATCGATGATACTTTGTATCATCGAGGAGTTGAGTGTGTTCTCTATCGTTGTCTGACTCATGAGGAATCATAGCTTGTGTTAAACGACTTCCACACTCGAGCATGTGGTGGTCACTTTTCTGGGTTGGCAACAACCCAGAAAATCCTTCATGATGGATAATTCTGGCCCTTGTTGTTATCACTGAAATTTCGTCTGCACATGGCGACAAGAACTCCACATCATCAAAAAAGAAATGAAGTCACTCATGGCACCGAATTAATATCACAACACTCCAGAAGGGCAAAAAACTATACAAAGTAACCAAAAATTGAAGGGCGCTTTACATCAGCTTGATGCGCGCACACATGCGCGGGACAAAAACGTGTTATGCGCACATACGCGCCCGACGCGCGACTGTCCACACAAAAAGCCGCGCATCTGCTAATACGGTGCATTAATTGCATAGGTAGGCCTCTCGACTGCCTACAGACCGGCCCCCAAGGTGATTTGACCCTCAAATCAGAGTCGACTCTGCAAAAATGGCGGATTAAATGACCTAAATGAACCCTAATGCGCCCCTATTCACACCTGGAGAAGGTTACAAGACCGCCCTTGAAACTGCTATAAAAGGCTGTGAGGGCTCACTATTTTAATAGGGAATTCGAAGCATCGTTACGCTGTCTGGATGATTCAGATCTCAGCCTTTGACAAACAACTCATCAACAGTGTAACCCAGAGTTCTTTCATCACTCAGTTCATTTCTATTCAGTTGTAAGGAAAGCATTGTGTTGAGGGCCCCGAAGAGCCTTCCGCTGGAGGGAGAAGGAACCCCTGGTACTTCTCTTCTGCGTGCGCTCTGGTTTCAATAAAGCACCTGCCTGAAACCTTTGATGACACTTGTGTCTGATGTTTAATGTTCTTTGTCTATTGTCGTAATTTTATTTGCTTTCAGTTCATAGTTAGATTATAGTTTGTTTCTGTTTCTGTTAACCCTTTTGCTCCACAGCATCCTGTTCTGCCTTGCCAAGCCCAACAGGGCATGCTAGCGTTCCCATTTTTGCTCACCTGGTGACGATTCGAACGCGAACAGACTGGCGACTCCACTGGGGAATTTAGGTATCAAATCCTCCCTCAATTGGGTTTAATTCGCTTTCCTTTTTGTTTTATTAACTTGCAGGGACACAAACCGACCTCCGTCGACTTGCGAAACAGTCGATTCACAGGCGAATCGAGAGAAATCCATTCGGAATTTCTTTCTCAGTAATTTATCATAAGCGCGCGGGTTTTCCACCACACAGACGCACGCATGCGCTCTGGTTTTTATTATAGCGCACGCGCAGGCGCAAGACGTGCCTCTGTCCATACTAACAACCGCGCATTTGAACCAAATTTTTCATTGTAAGGTTTTGGATGTGGGGGAAGTCAGTTTCCTTCTCAAAGAATGATGTCATGCATGCTCTAAATACTGCACCACTTAGACCCCTCAACTTATAAAGGGGATAGTCAAACAAACATAGGCACTTAGGTGGATAAAAATCATTTTTTCCCTTATTTTATTTTCGCCACGTGGATGGCTTGCTTTGATTTATAATCTAAGTGGAACATCAAATCACATCTAAACTCACATTCGGGACTAGAAGTTGCAAGTAACAATCTTGAGTATGCTCTTCTCTCGCGCCATCAAGCGACTTTGAGAATCAGAAAAAGATTGCAAAAACGATCTCATCTCCCTTTAACAAAAATTTCAAAACTTTTAGGAGAGGACAACGGCTCTTTCGAGACCCCTCTTAGTTTCATTTTTCAAACGCATTCTTGTAACGGGCCCATACATGCCCACATGTCAACAAA